>JANHGB010052068.1:0-13869 GCA_026283785.1 Coracopsis vasa | reverse complement strand
GGCAGAGAAAAAACCTTATTGCTCTCTAGAACTACCTGAAAGGAGGTTGTAGTGAGGTGTAAATCTCTTCTCCCAGGTAACAAAGGATAGGAGAAGAGGAAATGGCCTCAAGTTGTTCCAGGGAAGATTTAGAATGGATATTAAGAAAAATTTCTCCACCAAGAAAGTTGTTGAGCATTGGGACAGCCAGACCAGCGAAGTGGTGGAGTCACCATCCCTAGAGGTGTTTAAAAGATGTGTAGATGTGGCACTCATGTCCATGGTTTAGTGGTGGACTTGGCAATGCAGGGTTAACAGTTGGACTCAATCTTAAAGATAATTTCTAACCTAAATTATTCTGTGATTAAGGTAAACACAGAACATCCCCATTCCTTTGTATCTGTACTGCTTAACAAAATTTCTAGAATGTTTTCTCCAAAGCTAGTAGTGTCTGTGGTATTGCCATTGACACTGGATGCTTTATTGATTTGTTTCAGAGCCTCTGTTTTTGAGAACCTTGCCTTTCTGCCAAACCTTGGTATAGCAAAATTACTACTGAATTCAATTTCATGAAGTACTGCATGTTGCAAATCTTATTTTCAATAGTTATTTGCCAGGAAAAAAAAAAAAAAGGATTACTTCCCAGTTGAAACAGGACTTGCTGTAGGCAGTTTGCTGGGTTTCATGTTGATGTGACTGTGCAAAGCTTTGACATCTCGTTCTACATGATCACTTCTGAGTATGTTTTGTTCCATTTTGTGTAGCTGTAGCAATGCAGAGCTTTGCTACATCCTGGTGTCTGCAGCAAGGCAGCAGTTCTAATGAAAGCTGAAATGTTTGCCCTTTATTTAGGTGAAGCAATTAAAAGTGAAGTATATTGAATGTTTTTTCCATCCAGAATGAAGACAAATGTAAAGATGGCATGTCCAAGGAATTTTAAAAGGTGTAGACCTCCTGACTGAGCAGTGCTGAGTATTTATTATCTTTAATTACTAAAGTAAGTATGAATAAAACCTATGTTGCTGGGGGTTAGGTGTGCCATTTGTGTATATTGAACAATAACAGGTTGGGTTAGCTTCACTTTCATTCTGTCAGTATGCTTAATGCTCTTGATGGGAGAAGATGGGAATTATATACGACTGTATAAAGCAAAACTGGTTTTGTGGGAGTTTTTGTGCATTCTTCTTTAATTGGGTAGCATGATTTAATCTAGTAGAAAATTCTAAATTACAAGAGCCATCATGTTAATATATTGCTTTGATTTTGGGATTCTTCTTAAATAAGAAATCACTTTTGCTATATATGTTTAGGATGCTGCTGGAGGACTGCTGATAATGTGCCAGACACTTCCTTAACTTACACCTGCTTGTGTTTCTGCTTGAAGAGTACCCAAATGTTTGGTCAGAATATACTTTCCCCTAACCTCTGATGCTATTTTCACTCTTCATTTAAACTTTTGCATTCCAAGTAACTTTCCTTAAAATAAATGATGGCTAGAGTTAGGTGCCAACAGTTCTTGAATCCTTTTGCTATGCTCTGAGTGCTAGGGCAAATGTTACCCATTTAAAACTGGGGAAACAGGAATAAGCTTCAAGTGTTTAATGGTGACAAAAATTGGCTTTATCAATTCTCTAAGAATGTCTTTTCCTTTCTTTTTTTTCCTCTACCAGCTGCTGTTCTCTCAGAGGTGAAAGTCATGATCACGCTAACAGAACTCAAATACTTAGCAGATGCCCAGTCATCCTACCACATACTAAAACCATGGTGGGATGTCTTCTGGTATTACCTCACCATGATAATGCTGCTAGTTGCCGTGCTCGCTGGGGCACTCCAGCTTACTCAAACCAGAGTATTGTGTTGTCTTCCTTGCAAGCTAGAATTTGACAATCATTGTGCCGTGCCTTGGGATTTAGTTAAAGCCAACCTTAACATGTCAGCTAGCTCTACAGCACAGATAATCATCCCGCTTAAAATCCAGAACGATCTCCATCGGCAGCAGTATTCCTATATTGATGCAGTATGTTATGAGAGAGAGCTTCACTGGTTTGCCAAGTTTTTTCCATACTTAGTGCTTCTGCATACCTTTATTTTTGCAGCTTGCAGTAATTTCTGGCTTTACTACCCTAGTACAAGTTCCAGGCTTGAGCACTTTGTAGCCATTCTTCAGAAGTGTTTTGATTCTCCATGGACAACCCGTGCCCTCTCAGAAACAGTTGCTGAGCAGTCTGTGAGGAAGTTGCCAATAGCCAAATCAAAAGCAGCGATTTCACCACCTGGGAGTTCAGTAGATATAGGGGCCAGCAGGCAGTCCCTGCCGTATTCCCAACCTGGCTTGGAACCAACGGGAAGAGAAAATTCCTCAAGTGTTCTTGACAAAAAAGAAGGGGAACAAGCTAAAGCTATATTTGAAAAAGTGAAGAAATTCAGAGTACATGTTGAAGAGAAGGATGTCATATATACAGTGTATATGAAACAGATTATAGTGAAAGTCATTGTATTTGTAATAATAGTAATTTATGTCCCCTACTATTTATCATTTATTACACTTGAAATTGATTGTGTAGTCAATGTTCAAGCCTTCACAGGCTACAAAAGGTACCAGTGTGTTTATTCACTAGCAGAGATTTTTAAAGTTTTGGCTTCGTTTTATGTTGTTTTAGTAATCTTCTATGGCTTAACTTGTACTTACAGTTTGTGGTGGATGTTGAGAAGTTCACTTAAGCAATACTCTTTTGAAAAGCTGAGAGAGAGAAGTAATTACAGTGATATACCTGATGTAAAGAATGACTTTGCATTCATTCTCCACTTGGCAGATCAGTATGATCCTCTTTATTCCCAACGATTCTCAATATTCCTGTCTGATTTGAGTGAAAACAAACTGAAACAGATCAATCTTAACAATGAATGGTCAGTGGAAAAACTGAAAAATAAACTAGTAAGAAATTCCCAAGACAAGATTGAGCTCCACCTTTTCATGTTAAATGGTATTCCAGACAGCGTCTTTGAACTGACAGAAATTGAAGTCCTAAGCCTGGAACTTATTCCTGAAGCCAAACTTCCTTCAGCTGTGACCCAGCTAGTCAATCTCAAAGAACTCAATGTCTATCACTCATCGGTAACTATGGATTATCCAGCAGTCAGTTTTTTAGAAGAGAATCTGAAAACATTGCGCCTCAAATCTAGTGAGATGGGAAGAATTCCATTTTGGGTCTTTCATCTAAAAAACCTGCAAGAATTGTGCTTAACAGGATATTTCATGCTAGATCATCACAATTCCATATACAACGAAAGCTTTCAGGGGCTAAAAAATCTGAGATCCATTCACTTGAAAAACAACCTTTCCCGTATACCTCAAGTGGTTACAGATCTTCTGCCTTCTTTACAGCACTTGTCTATCAACAATGAAGGGAACAAACTGATAGTGCTAAATAACCTGAAGAAGCTGGTCAACCTGAGAACCTTAGAATTAATCTGCTGTGACTTAGAGCGCATTCCCCATTCCATTTTTACCCTCAACAATCTGCATGAAATTGACTTAAAAGAAAATAATCTCAGAACAGTGGAAGAAATAATTAGTTTTCAACACCTTAAGAACCTTTCTTGCTTAAAGTTGTGGCACAACAGTATTTCCTATGTCCCGGTGCAGATTGGTGCATTATCGAACCTGGAACAATTGTATCTAAATTATAATAATATTAAAAATGTTCCATTGCAGCTCTTTCTTTGTAAAAAATTACACTCTTTGGATCTTAGCTATAATAAGCTAACCTCCATCCCTGAAGAAATTGGTTATCTGACCAATCTGCAGTACTTGGCATTGACAAAAAACCATGTAAGTAGAACTTTGAATTACTACTTCAATCAGATGCTGACTTAACCTACCATATTTTTTCTGGAGCAGCCTGTGTTTCAAAATGCTTTTGTGATGTTAATGATTAAAGTAAACCCAGTAAAGCTGAAAAGAGGGGTGGTGCTTGTTTAATCAATATAACTTTGGTGTCTTCAAAGCTTGTATAATACTAAATACTACTCTGGTCTGTCACAGCTTAAGGGCTCTGATCCAGAGACAGATTTCTGCAGCCATCCTAACCTATACTATCTTTCCCTGCAGCTGTCTATCCTATGTAGTATTTTAATGGAAGTGAACAGTGTTCAATTGTTACTGTCAAATGTCAAGCTGAAAGCTGTAGTGGATCAACAACTAGTTGATGAGCAGCTCAGCTGTCTGTGAAGAGGGAAATCATTATAGCTGTAACCTCATTAGCAGTCCTGAGCAGTCTGGCTCATGAGTATTGAGTCCAGGCTTGTGACTGAGGGCTTCTTTTGAGGTCTGTAATTGGTTTTTCACTGGTGAGGTTGATTTTGGATGGACTAGAGTTACTACTGTACCGTGCAGGTAACTGCTGGTACAGGTTTCACAACACAGGAGCTGCTAATGTCTCTTCACAATCTGTATTTTTTCTTCATTAACTGATTCTTAGGAGATAGTAGCCTATTTGTCCCCTGCCACCTGCGCATGCACGTGTTTTGTACGCACTTCTGCATATGCACACATGTACATGCTTCCCCTGCCATGCTTATGTCTTCTGTCAAGAGCTAAGTGTCTTAATGAAACAGGTGTATAAAACCATCCTAGTGTTCTCAAGCAATTTATCCCATAATGATAGAAACATTACAATCTTCCCATTCCTTATCCTTCCATAAACTAAGAGGGTTGGGGTTTTTTGCCCTAAAATATAACTGGGAAATGTTAAAACGTGCAGCTGCATGTACGCTAGCAACTTCTAATGTGTATTTTTGTTGTTGTTTTCTTTTTCTAGATTGAAATGCTGCCTGATGGATTATTTCAGTGCAAAAAGCTGCAGTTTCTTCTTCTGGGAAATAACAGTCTGATGAATTTGTCCCCTTGTGTGGGTCAGCTACTGAATCTTGTTCAGTTAGAGCTCATTGGAAACTATCTTGAATCACTTCCTGCTGAACTGGAAGAATGTCAGTTCTTAAAGAGGAATAGTCTCATTGTAGAAGAGCGATTGTTAAAAACACTTCCACCCCGTGTAAGAGAGCGTTTGCAGGCAACTTCAGATAAGTGCTGAGTTTAAACTGGAACTCTGCATCATTGCAGTCTGTAAGCCTGTGTATCTAAAGGGCTCCATAGGTGAAAGAGAAGAGTTTACAAATCAGTCTTAAACTTAAATTCATTGAACTGAGTTGATTGTATTGGAAAAGACAAGTTTACTTAGATTCAGAAAAAAATGCAGCCTTTAAAAGGTAATCATATGTTTGAAAAATCTGAAATATGAATTGTTGGTTGACTTCTACTGGTTGAAATAACTAAATGTTTATGATGATATTGAAATGGAGGAGTTGATTGCCTGGCTATAGTGAGGGTGTATATACTTTTTTCCTATGGGAATTTTTTTCTGTTGATAGTGATAATTTTAAACAGCTTCATTTTCTGCCACATGAGGTCTAAGAACTGTCTGGAATTAGTTTCTGAATGTGAACTCTTCACTAACCTAGAATATGTTAAATTAAGAGTTTAAACTATTTGAGCAGTTCAATTGCATGGGTCATATTGAAAGTAGTTTTTCAACATACCTTAATTTTAAAAGCTTTTGACAAGTACTGAGCATAAATTCTATAATTGTGGAAGTTGCCATTTGAATCGTGCTATTAAAACCTGTTGGACAAAACCACCTGAAACCAGTTTCAGTATTTTATCTTAAAACTAGTAAATACAAGTTGAATTGTTGCCCAGAAATTAGGAAGAATCAGAAGAATCCGCAACAACTGTTGTGCACATGTATGAGACAGCAAATCTTACAGTACTGATCTTCATAGGTAATGATGGCAAATAGAACACAATCTAGTTGCAGGGTTGTCTTCTGTATGTTGTGAGCATCGCAGGTGTTAGTGTAGTGTATGTGCTGTTTAACATGTTTTATAACGTCTCATTACTGACTGCCTCAGTCCTCCATACCCAGTTACTGTATTCTGGTGTCTGGGAAGAGGATGAATAAAGTTGATATTAGTGACAGACACAGTAAAGCCAAATAGTCATGCAGCTTACACTTGGGAGGGGAAACCAGGAAGCATTGTAAGCTTTGCCTCTTCTAGGGGTATAGTTCCATAAATCATAGTGATGGAATGAGGTCTTATGCCATCCTTAATACTTGCAAAACTGTGTGGAAATAAAATGGCTCCTGACTTCATTCTTCTGCTATGCGCTCTTTTATTGTATTGAAGTCTTAACTCTCATGATATTTAAACACGTTCACTAAAAATATAGGTGGTGCTCCTGGGCAAAAAAAGGAAGCATGCTTTCCAATAACATATTTGACTTTTTGTATTAAAGTTTTCAAAACTTATCTCAATAATGGGTTAAATAGATTATGTAAACTGTGTTCTTAATGCCTGTGTTCATCAAATATGCATTCCAGTTTGTAATATCAAATCATCACAGATAAACCAGTTTTAGTACTAAGACTACTTTAAGTCATCTCTTGCTCCCATCCCAGTGCCACACTTGTGGAGAGTAAGGTTTACTTGGAATGAAAATGCCAAAACTAAGTCTGCTCAACATGGAAGTAGGAGATGTCTCTGCAGTAGCAGTGCAGGGATGCATATTTGTTTACTGTACTGATGACATTCCAAAGGCCTTTACAGTTAGAGCACTTTTCTTCTCAGGGAACCAAGATGTGATAAACCTACTACTTTTTACCTAGTTCTAGAAATGTTTTGTGTAAACTAGTAAGTTGTGTTTATGTGCAAACTTGTGTTGCTGGAACAGTCTTATAGCATCTATATGTAGCTCTTCCAAACCTTTTCAGCTAATCGTGAGTTGTTTAATAGTTCCATAGGAATTGACATAGTTCACAAACAGAGCTAGTTGTGATAGATGTGATGAAACCAGGATACATTGGTGTGCACCCCTGTGTCAAGAGTGTTGTTAATAATTGTAGTAGGCCTGTCAGGACTTTGTAACTTAACACTGAAGAATGCTTTGTGCCAGAACTTGACACACAAGACTTGCAGTGGCTTTTAAAAAATTAAGCAAGCATTTGCTTTAAAGCTTTTTTCTAAACTGGGAAGCAGCATTCAACAAGTTAAAGAAGCAAGCAACTGGCTTGGCCAGAAACTTTTACTTCTTAGCAATGCACCAGTCGTTTTCCATAACCAACAGAACTGATGCAGGTGAACAGTGATCTTAAAATGCACAGTTTGGGCTAGTTCTGTCTCTGAAATAACAGAAATAACTGGGAGAGAGGTACTTCATTTCTAAGTTGTGCAACCTCAAAGGAGTTGAGGAAACACTAAGAAATACATAAGAATGTAAATACTGTTTTATACGTTAAATGGGTTACACTTTTTTTGCAGCTTTAATATTTTTTTCACTCTGTACCCCCTCAAGGGCTGGATTTTTTCCTGCATGTTTGAGTGTTCATAAAACACCCAGACAAACCCCAGAAAGTGTAAAGACTAGAGTCTCTAGCCTTGCTTTCAAACCACAGTGTGCCTTTATAATCCATTTTGTACCATGAAGCCCAATCCTAGTGCTTAGAATTGAGGGTAGCGACAAATATAACAGAATTTGTTGAATTCACTTCAGCCATAACCTTAATATTCAATATTTCTTTGAAATGAGGCAGATCTCAGAGAATCAACGCATGAATCCACTGTCATAAGCTTTGTACGATAAGTATTGTTGGCATCTAGTCTTTGTATTAAACACTTGCTTCCAATCAACAAAAGGCTTTGCAACTTGTGTGTGTTGTGTGTAAGAACTTTGTATTGTGACCTTCAGTATCGTGACCATTTCTTTTGAATAATTAAATTTTTTTGGCATTAAAATTCTATGAACTGTTCTTTATTTTCCATAGATGTTACATTTAATGCAAAACTCGGAAGTCTGCTTCCAGCTGTCTGCACTGATGTGCTAGCCTGCTAGCTCTGGTTGGGAACCTGGGCTTAGTTCTGCGTTTTAAAGATAAAGGAAAACCCCCAAAGTGCAAGTGATGTTATGTATTCAAGTGATAGCTTCTTATCTTTCGAAGTAAGAACTTTCCTAGTGAGTTTTAACAGAACTGTGTCCCTTTCTTCTTGCAGATGAAATGAAATAACTAATAAAAAAAATGACTTGTGGTTTACCTGTTCTAAGATGGAAGTGTTAGTAAAATAAGGCAGGTGATTCTTCTTAAAGCTCTTCCATGTTCCATGCTCCTGCAGATCCATGTATTTTGTTTTCATGACAGCTTATTGTAGTTGTAATGATTTATTCTTGTAACCAGTAGATTTACATCATACTAACAAACTTCTTTGGTGTGTAGACTTCCCATCTTCAAGAATGTGACCTGAAATTCATTCTGTAATCGCTTCTAATAAGTGACTCTTTCCCTTTCTCCCTTTCCACCCCAGTAAATGCTGGGATTATACAGAACAATATAGGAACAACTGAAGAATTCTACTAGCAAATATGAGGAGGCAGTGCATGACATCCTATGGATTGTTTATATCAAGGATTTTACAGAACTTTGGGTATTTCTAGAGATCAGGAATTAATCAAGCTCTTGTGCTTTATTTGTCCTTGTTGGGTGTTTGAGTCCCTCAAGTGTGCAAGCACAGTAATGTGTTTACCAGAGAGAATCTAGAGACTGTGTGTTTTACTGGCTATCATGATGGAGCTGACAGCTAGTGTAGGCTGTGGCAACAGAGGAGGAATTGTAGTGAGCTGATAGGAAGAAGCAAGCAGTGATACTGAAGTCCTATATACTTGTAGGATACAGCCAGGTCTTGGGAATTCCTGTGTCTGAAGAAGCTGCCATGCTGGCATTATGTGAAGAATTTATCCCAGTCCTCCATTGCTAGGACGCGTAGGTGATGAAGGGGAAATTATCAATCCACTCCAGGGCTGGACTGGCATTTGAAAGGGTTTAAGCATTAACTCATTCTAGTGTGTTTAGTAAATGAACTATTACATCTTTGTGTTGTCGCTTCCTTATGTTTCCTCATTTACATGAATATCTGTTCTGTCTTTATCTAACCTCTAAGTGACTTAAAATCTTGGTTTATAACTTTGTGCAAGTGTCCTCTTTGCTTGGCAGGACCTGGGTAAAAGATTTCCAGGCAGTATGGATATGCAGGCCATATGAATTTAACACTTGGTGAGGTGGAGAAGAGAGGATGAAAAGTGGTCAACCGGCAGATAGAGGTAAAAAGAATAATTGCTCAAAGTAACAGGAAGATGTCTAAGGGATCATTATTACTACTTAGCCTAGCAAAACTATTGGTAAGTATTGCTTGCTAGTATGGTGTTTAACACAGTGAGATATTAGTCTATAGTGTTTGTGGACATGCTGTTTAACAGGCACTTTTATTACTTGCTATTGCTTTTTACTTCTTATAAGAATGCTATGTATAAATCTACTGCTACAATTTATAAAACTTATAAAAGTTTGAATAAAACTTTTCTTTTCCCTCCTTCATAATTTCACACTGATGTATTGCAGAACCAATACTCATGTCAAAAACTGTTGCAAAGCAACTAATGTGATGAGTATTTGAAAAGCGTGCAAGGATGGAAACTGTAATAGGAGGTATGTAGAAATGCCAGTCACTGCATTCACACTGGCCTTGCAATTTGAAAATATCATAAGTCAAGATTAAGGCTTATTATATGTATGAAAAAGGTAAAAGGAGGAACATAGCTTGCAGATTTTCATTGAAAACATAGCTAACCTGCAAGGAAATAGTGAATTAACTGATGGTTTTAAATCAGCTTTGCTCAGAGACAAATCTGCATAAAGCTGTGCATGAAAAGCTGGTGGGGTTTTTTTATTGGTCAAGTTTCTTATCATAGCTAAAGGTGCTTAACCCTTCTGCAGCAGTACAGGGGAGAGGTCCCACCCAAAAGCCTGGCAAAACACTACTTGATTGTACTCATTTTCTGCTGGCATTACAAGCTGAATTAGTTTAGTACAGTCTGGCAAGTACCAAAGTCAGTAGCAGAACAGGTCAAAGAGCAGTACCTCCCCTTATGACAATTGCTTAGGGTGCAACTTTGCATGTGTTTGCAAAGTAATTATCGTGAGCTGCCCTTTTTTTTTCTCCTTATGGTATGTTATTGCAACCAACTGATCACATGGTCACAACTTTTTATGTGGCTATAATGTATTATGTGCATATATGCACATATATAGGTATTGAATGTATATTTGGTGTTAAATAGGTCTAGGGCACAGTAATATGCTAAGTATGTTTCTCTAAAATAAGGTATTAAGTGAAAAGTGTAAGAACAGAAACATTGGAGATCACATATGCTCAGTTACTTTGGCTGCAGTGGTTGCCTGAAAATGTAGAAGTGTGAGAGGAGCTAATCAGACTGACCCCAGCTAACCCCAGGGGTATCCTATACTATATGATGTCATGCTTGGCATATAAAGCTGGGGAAGAAGGAGGAAGGGGGGCACATTTGAAGCTGTGATGTTTGTCTTCCCGAGTAACTATTAGCCTGATGGAGCCCTGCTTTCCTGGAGATGGCTGCGCACCTGCCTGCAGTGGGAGATGGTGAATGAATTCCTTGTGTTGCTTTGCTTGTGCCCTGCTTTTACTTGACCCATTGAACTGTCTTTATCTGAACCCTCCAGTTCTCACTTTTACTGTTCTGATTCACTCCTCATCCAGTGACTGGCTGGATGCTTGGTTGGCAGCTGGGGCTAAACAATGACAGTGACCCATAATAAATGGTGACTCTGTGGGCTTATTAATCCTTGACACTACTAGCTTTCCTCAGATTGCCTGAAGAGGGGAGAGAAGCTAGGGCAGGAGCTAGTCCAACTGCTGTAGAGCCAAGCCATTTGCAGTCCTGAATCAGTTCCTGAATCTGGCTGATGTAAGAGAACTGCTATTTTTTTCTTCAGAGCAGTCTGTCTCATTACAGAAAACTCATTTTTTGAGGGACTGATTCTGTAAGGTGCTGAGTTTCTGAGTAACTGCTTAGTGAATGTGCCTAACTCCCACCCGAAGCCAGTGGGAGTTCAGGATATTCATATCTTTCCAAATACCCTTTTTTATTCTTAAAGATGGCTTGATAAAAGGAGCTTGTAAAACAGTTATTTCTTTCTGTTCTGTGGATATGAATCTTATTAGATTCAAATCTGGGTTTAAGCCAAGTGTGTGTGGTTTTGCTAGTTTGAGAAATAAATGGTCTTCACTGATAACATATTCTTTCCTGTGTTGGTTCACAGAAAACTGATAAACTAAAGGTACAAAGTTTTACATTTACCGAGTCTTGCTTTTTGCTGTAGCTGCCTGTTTTTCTGGATTTAAGAGCACCAGCAGCTTATAAAAGAGGGATTGGTTTTCATTGCTGTGGATTTACACAGATCCATCAAGAGCATAAGCAAGGCCTCATATCCATAGCAAAGAGTCTGAAATGCTACATAAAGTTTCTAGTTGCAGTGGGCTACAATACAGTTACATTATTTATTATGCTAAAATAGCAGCTTTTAATAAGTTAAGCTCTCAAAGACTAAAAGTCGATAGAGTAGTGCTTCTGATAGTTTGATGAAAAACTCTGTGCGTTTTATGCTGCCATGCATTTAGTTCTTAATGCATCAAAGATGTTTGTGCTGGAAAAGCGCAATTGTCAATGAGAAACTGAAGCAGTGGGCAGATGAGGAAGTGGAATATGCACAAGAGCTGCATGTTCCCGACTCAGCAGTGCAGTAGCAAATAGTGCATGACAAGCTGTCTTTTAAGACTTCAGCCTTAATCCGTTCAGATCTCAGTCATTTGCTCCCCTTGGAGTATGGCTCCAGGACTTTGCAGGCTCAAGAAAACAGAACTGGAGCAGAGACAAACTGAGGTTTGGGGACTTTTGTCCCCTGAAAACAATCTGCTTGATCTTTTCTGTTGTGGTTTTATTTGTTTAGTTGTTTGATTTTTGGTTTTGGTTTGTTTTTTCCGTGGTTGCTTTGGTTTCGGTTTTTGTTTTTCAGTAAAATAACAAAGCCATGCAGCAGAAGCCTAGTTGAGTTCCTTTAAGGCATAGAATCATAGAATAGTTAGGGTTGGAAAGGACGATAAGATCATTTAGTTCCAACCCCCCTGCCATGGGCAGGGAAAAGTCTTTACATTTTTCAAAGTTTCTCTCCTTAAGGAAGGCTTGTGTGCCAGTTGATTTCAACTCTGCCTTTTCTCATTAACAGCCTACCCTTCAGGTAGTTTTAATTGTAGTAATAAATGTAGAAGCTAAAGGAGTTGCCCACGGCTTCTAGATGACAGTGAAGGTTCTTTACCATGTGTCTAGGTAAACATTCCTTCTGTTTCTGTATTGAGGACAGGGAGATAAAAGCTAAATCACTGTGGTTGCTGCCTCACCCTTAGGGTCCAGCTGTTGATAGAATTACAGCCTGATATGCGGGAGAACTCATGCTTGTGCTGGCATGAGAGAGGGAGCTGGGAGAGGCACAATAAGTCTGGTTATTTCGGGCTGTGCTAGTTTTGATTGCTCAGAGATAGAAATGTGACCTAAATAGTGGCCATATCCAAGTGTAGAAAATGGAGTAAGAAACACACAGATCAGGAGGCAAACTCAGTAACTAGAGGCTGTCCCTGGTATATGTTGAAAAGCCTGAGCTGGCAAAGAGTACTGAAGAAAATACTATTTAGAAGGAAAAGCTTTGGTTGTAGGTCTAAGTCTCTCAATATCAGCATTTCTGTTTGCATTCTTAGCATTCATTTAACTAACAGCTGTATTTTTGCCATCTTCATAGAGTTAAGCCAGTGGTTTCTTTGACAGTTATGTGAGTCCACAGGTCAGGGGGGAGGGAGTAGCATTTACTCTTTCTCAGCCAAAGTAATATGCTAAAAAATGAGCGAGCTTTTTTAGTGTGAGCTGTATGTACTGATGTTGAATCAGACTTCTAATGAAGCATGGGAAATGCATCCTGTGCAGCTAGAGACCTGGCACGTTTTGGGTATGCCAAGTAATGTCTTTGCCTTTCTCTCCCCAAATGATACATGTCCTGAGAATATCTCCAGTTGAAAGAGAATAAATGCTGAGGAGTTCTAACAAAAAGGATTGCAGTCATCTATGAACAGTTACACAAATGGATAAGGTATGTGTGTATTAAAGATGCCAAAGTTAAGCTGCTAGATAAATGTTGAGAAACAATCAGCCATACCTGGAAAATCAAAACAAGCAGTTGTAGAGAATACTTACCTTGTGCTCTTGCTCCTTAGTATTTTGATTTTCAGTTGTTTTAAATCTCCTATTGAAATTCCAGTTTATTTGTGCTTCTAAATGCTCCAAGATCCCTGTGTGAGGCATTTCTAGCGTAGAATTCCTTTCCTACCCCTGCTTTAGGTAACTTTAGATGTATTTTACTCTTGTTCTCCCCCTGCCGGCGATATTGCATGACCAGTTGGGTACTGTAACACGATTTCAGGTACGGGCTTCTTTGAAAAGGCAGATTAAAAAAATATTTTAATTGTTTGATTAAAAAACACAATTTAAACCCTTTAAGGTTTGACTGTAAACACTCCCTCCATTTCCAGTATGGAACGAAGCCCTGGGAACAAGCAATGGAACTCTTATGGGGGAAAGCAGAGCCAGTTCATTTTCCTGCTGCCTGTCAGCCACTGCGTGCAAAGCAAATGCATAAATAGCCATATGCACAAATGCACAAAACCCCCAAATAGCAGAAAACTAAATGAATTATTTTACTTTATGTATTTGAGTGGCAAAATGTGCATTTTCAATTTACTTTTTTGCTGTCTTTGCCCAGTTTCGATGCGAATCAGTCCAAGCTGGGAAGTCAGCAGTGACATTGAGATGGATGTTAAGCTCTATTAGCAATTAGTGTATTAAATGGAAGAAGTTCTCAAAAA
>JANHGB010052067.1:0-15355 GCA_026283785.1 Coracopsis vasa | reverse complement strand
AAAAGCACTGGCATTTGGCCTCTCCTGCTCTCTCAGCTCGTGTTGTGGATTTTCCTTCTTCTCCAGATCCTCTTGTCCCACAACAGTAACTCAGCCTTGCTTTCTGTCCTTGCCCAAAGCCTGTGGCTAGACTGACACAGAAGTGATGTTTCCTCCCACTTTCCAGGTTGCTTGGCTGGTCCAGCCTTGGCTCCCTGTGGCTTTGAAGTCCAGCAGGTTTCAGAGGCTAGTTCTAGCTGCACACCGTGAAGGGGGTTATTACCCCTAGAAGCAAAAGTCTCAGGCCAAAAGCAGTTCAGTTCCTAAGCTGCTTGATGCAGAGATCCAGTCTTTCACAAGGGTGAAACAGGAACATGTGCACCTCTGTCAAACCAGCGGCAGTCCCAGCCGAGTCGGGTCACGTATCACCTCCTAAGCTAAGCACCCACTGCAGAAGTGCTGCTGAGTAAGATACACTGTGTGGTGATGACTGATGGTTTTAAGCATTGACAATTCTGGTAAGCATTAAAAGACGATGGGCACAGTGAAGTGGAAGAACAGGCTTGGTTTATCCAGAGGAACTAGTCTGAGGGTTTGGTGACTGCTTAGGAGGAGTGTGATTTTCCTCTGGGTTCAAACTGGGCTTTTTGGCTGTATTCAGCAAACCAGATGCTCTCAGATGCACTCTGCCTTCATCTGAGAAGAAATAACTTTAAAGAAGTTGAGGACTTCAAAGGCTGGGTGTCTTCTTGACACTAAAATGTATTTCCAACAAAGGACACATTGGCAATCTCCACTGCCAAAGGCAGGAAAAGTATTGTCAGATTTCCTATTTTATGGCTGGTTTAGAACACAAACACTTTCCATCTATGACTTTTCCAGATGGTAAATATTTTCCCCATTCAGGGCAGCATGTATGTGCAGTATGCATATATATGCAGCAGCTTCTATTCTCATTGACCACACCCTTAATTTTTCAAGCTTCAAATTTGCTAAGAACATGCAGCACAGACTCTCCAAATGCTCTTGTTTTTTTCTCCTGCAATTTTGCTGAGTGTGCATACAGACCAGAGAAACCTGACAGAATCTTGTCACCACCATCTGTAGCCAGAATGCACACACATCAAATTTAGTAAGTAATCATAACTATCAGTTTCCACTTTGATTGCCACACACACAGCCACACACAAATCCTGAACAGAGAGGTTTTAGTAGGTCTTTGAAGACTGTATTTCACTTGTCTTTCTCCCTTTCAGTTTCATCACTAAAGAGCCATTTACCATGAAAGCTACAGTTTCACCAGTTGCTCTCTGCAAGGGTAATCAACGTTTTCTCCCTCTCCTTTTGCCTGTAAAAGAAAATTCAAATGGGCACTTTGCTTTGCCCATAGCGCTGGCCAGTCATATTTTGTTTATTACAACACCTTGTGCTGTTGCTGGCCTCTCTTAAATATTTTTGAATTTTACATAATCAGCAACTTGGACAAGATCTAATGGATTCCTTTAAAAAGTATTAAGCTTAATGCTAAAAATAAAATAATGTTGCATTTAAACAAATAGAGTAGACAATTTTTGGGACCTTTTGCTATGACATAAAGAATCTTGGACTATTTTGGAATGAAAAGCAATCACTTAAATATAAGACTTTAAAACAGATAATCTAAAACTCCCAAATAAACTTACCCCTCCTATTGGAAACAATATCTGTTTTTACTCAAACTAGACAATTTTGTAAGTCGTTTTAATTTTTTGAAAAAGATATCCTAGAATGGCTGGCAAATACAGTGATCAGATGGAAAGAATTTCTGGATGTTCAGCCAGTCTGATCCATGTTTTGACATTTTGTGCAAGAGAATAAAAGCTGGTTTTACCCCCATTACTCCAGGCTGCTACTACCACCAATCATTTCACACATGATCTGGTTACGCACTCACAGAAAAGTCATCAATGTATTGGAAGAAGACAAAGAAAGAAAACTGTTTCTATTTATGCAAAACTTATGAAGATGCATTGCAGGTTTCATTATGCAGCTTGCCGTGGATCCCAGTTAGCAGTCCAGCTCTGTGCAGCAGAGCCCTCACTATCAGCTGTGGCTGTTAGCCTGGAAGTCCGAATAATGCCAGTCTTATCTAGCTAGCTTGTCCCTAGCAGATCAAGGAAGTACATCCCCACACTAGCTAGCACAGAGAATGGTGATGCATTGAACAGTCTAACTAAAAAAGAAGTAAAAAAGTGGAACATACCCTTCTAGAGATGTTTCAGAAACTGCTTCTGTAGGTGAGCTCTTAGGTAGTCTGTTGGGTGCAAGACTTGGGGTAGGAAGAGTGCTTTGTTTAAGCAGTGTTTTGTTGTGTTCTCACCTCTGGAAATACATACTTTTTTTTGTTGTAAATCTTTTTCAGAAGCCTTCATGCCAGTGGGACCTGTGGTTCAACACATGAACCTGAAATTTCTGGCACCAGAGTGGGTAGTAACTCTTCTTCTGGTGCCTTCTCTGCTAGCTTCTGATTTACCTTGCTGCAAGACCTGTGAACTGTCTGCAGCGAGATGCGAAAAAAGCCCATCATGTACTTAATAAACTACACAGTGTCTTAGTAGTGGTGGGGAAATATTCTCGACCTGTTTTCTTCTCCAGTATTTTCAGGTGAAATTGAGTGAGTTTGAGTAGCTGACTCTGACAGACTCAAGACTGAGGCTCTTAACTGCACCTTGGGTGTCACACCCAGCCCACAAAGAGCAGCTTGGCCTTTTTGGCAGGCAAAGGGGATGTGGAGAAACAGACTGGGGAGCATCCCTTTTCTATTTTCACAGATACCTTAAAAGTAGCTTTACTGAAACCTGAATAACATTTTTTTAAAGCATGAATTTGGTTATTCCCATGGTTTATTTCTAAGAATGTTGGAAGCAGAAAGGCACTTGGATGTCTTTGATAGCCTGTGTTCATTTACAGAGTTTTTTCCATCTGTTAATGAGAGGAATATGTGCCAATTTAGACAACTGAGGTAGTTTAGATAGGCTTTGATTAAGGTAACCATACATTACATCCAAACATGCAATTCAAATGAGTTGGTAACATGAACTTTCACAAAAATATTAAGATTTTTGTAGATATGGTTCTGATTAATTATAAAGGAAATATCAATTTAATTTAGGCTCATTGTTCTTTTAAGTGCTGGTTACTTGAAAAGAATGTCTAAGGTTGACTTAAACAGATCAAAAAAGAGTAATAGAGAAAAAGTAATAAAGCCTGTCTTTGTTAACATTGTTTGTGGGTTTTGGTTTGGTTTTCTTTTATTGGCCACTCTTAAAAACAACTAGCAAAGCAGCCAGAAGGGGCCTTAATGCTGAGGGCCAGAACTTCTTTCTGGCACATCTGTGGTCTTCTGCTTCTCCAGAGAAACGTTTGTCTCGGTTATGTCTCATCTTGATTTGTTGATGTTCTTTATGCACTGCTGCAGAGGGTCTGGCTTCAACCCCCCCCACTGGGCATCCTTCTTGTCCTCAGGCTGAAGAAACCCCACCTTCAGGCTCCAGGAGCCTCAGTGGCCATCCCTTTCTCTCATTTGCCACTTATTGCAGGGGGCTTTGGTTTTGTGTGTTTCAGCATCAGGATTCTCTATGTTCAATGCTCCTTTCTTATATTGGCTGAACTCTGATGTCTCTGCAGATTGGTACTGCTCTGGCATTTTTCAGGCAGGAGAAAGGTAGTTCTGATACTATGGTGCTATCAAAAAGCATCAGCATTTGCGTTACAGCAGCATCTAAGACTCCTGTACCAGTGGTCTGGAACTTCAGTCCCAAACAGCTGCAGTATCCTGATGAAGTGACAGAATGGTTGAAAAAAGATTCCAAAGAGGTACAACCTACTCCACTGTGACAGGCCCTGGCCAGCATCTACCAAGCACTGCTCAATATTATGTATCACCCTCAGGGAGAAGAGAAGGAAAAGATACCAATGTATATTCTGCCTAAATGAGTCACTATATCAGCCATGCCTATAACTAAAAGGAAACAATGGAAGAGGAAGTCAACTCATTTAGTAAAAGATGAAGAAGCTTCTCTTAAGGGAGCAGGAGAAAGAATCAGAAAGTCAGCCTCTTCTGCAGCAGAGCGATCACAAGAACAGGAGGAGAAAGAGACTGAAATAGTAAATGAGACAAGCCACCTCATCCAGATCCCTAAATGAGCTGTGAAGTATGCAAAAAGATTTAGACAATAACCAGGTGAACTAATTCTCAGCTGGTTAGTGCAATGTTGGAATGTTGGGACCAATAATTAGGAATTGGAGGGAAAGGCAGCCTGGCACCTGGGATCACTCACTAAGGTTTATGCCATTTACAAAGGGACTAGAAAAAAGGAGGCAGGAGTCCTCAGTCTTTGTTGGTGACCTCTGTCAAATGTGAAGGACAAGTATCCCTTCAAGGAAGAACTTGCAAATTCCCAAAGCAAATGGACCAACACTGAGGGATGCATCTGGTATCCAAGGGAAATAACCATGGTGGAGGTGATCTGGATGGTAACCAGGTATCCAAAAAATCCTGGGTGAAATCTGGTGCACGTGGTCAGTGTAGAAGAGGTTTGTCCAAAATGCACGACTGTACATCCACACCCTGATGATAATGCTCTGGACAGATACAGAAGCACCAGCTATAGATGGACTGGCCAAACAACTCCAATATTACGGTCTTGCTTCCTCCATGTGGGCCTGCCACTCAGCTGTGAAGGAACAAAAATGTTCAAGAAAGCCTAGAAGGATAGGTCTTCCTCATGCACCCCAATCAAGGCCTCAGCTATATTTGTTCAAAGAAAAGGTTATCAGTGGCACAAGTCACGTGCAACCCTATGGTTCTTCCAGAGTGACCAAGGGGAGAACATGAGGAAGTGGGATGCTGAACCTACCTGGAGCCTAGAAGCCTGGGTACAGAAACTCCAAAAAACAACTTTCAGAAAGCATACATCCAGGAAAATTACAGCTCTGGTGTCTGTTGGGCAGGGTAGAAGGGCTTGATCACACTTTAGACACTAAGGGACTTCTGAAGTTACAAAAATAAAGTAATGAAGACTCTGACCAGGGATAAAGGAGCCTTGGCTTTGGCCAGGTAGAGGAAAGGGACAGCCAGTTTTACTGAACTGTGTGGATTCAGTGGCCTGACACATCAGTCCCATGGGATTGTAAAGCTTTAGTGGATACCAATGCAGTCTACCCTAATGTCATCAGATAACAAAGAGGCAGAATCCTGGAGAAGAGAAGGCTCTGGGAACACCTTATTGCAGCCCTTCAATACTTAAAGGGGTCTTATAAGGAAGATGAGGACAAACTTTTTACAAGGGTCTGATGTGATAGGACAAAGTGTAATTGTTTTAAACTTAAAGAGGAGAGATTTGGACTAGATATAAGGAAGAATTTTTTTACAGTGCACTTTGCTTGTACTTAATAACTATAGAATTAAAAATCAATAGAAAGAGCAACTTCATACAAGGTAGATTTGGACTCAGGTGTATTGACATGTAGGGAGAAAGGGGATTTCTTAGGCAGGTTTTATGTATGAGGTTGATATGAGTCTGACATACCCCAGTGGACTATGGGAGTAGTACAGAGGACAGAGGATTTCAAAGAAACTGGGTTTGCTTACCATCAGTGTAGGTGCCATAGGTTTGGTATGTCCTGGACATGAAGGACCTTGTGTTAACTGCAGTGATCTGTGCAGACTGAAGGGTATGTCTCAGGACACCTGGGACTGAAGTCCACAGTCTGCTCCTTCGATACGGAAGAGATTTCTAGGTGACACAAAAGACATAGGTGGGAGAACCCAAAGAAACAGCTGCCTGATGGAGACAGTTTATGTAACCTTCCAGCAGACAAACCACAAACCTTCTGATTTTAATTTTGCACAGACAGGCTCTGGAGTTGAACACTTGTCACCAGCTGTCTTGGTAGATGTGAGTCTACTAGACAGATCTCTTTGACAAAAACCTCACTGATGCATAGGCCACTTTTGGGTAGCCTCTTTCTCAGTGTTGCTTCTTAGCTCATGCACATTTGTAGACCCTAGCTGTTTTTGCAGACTTACCTGATTCTTTCTGCTTGATCCCAGTCTTTGCAAGAGATCCCAGAGTCAGTTTACTGCTCTTTTGGAAACAAGAACAAAAATGCAGAAATGCAGTCTCCCTTCCAATTATGCTGCCTTCCCATGGGTTGCCTGCGTATCTTCATGCTGTGTTTGTAGTCCTTTGTGTCCACAGAGAATAGGAGTATGAGCAGGGATGCAGATAACATGTCACTTGCTTTGCTGAAGGACTCTTGCCTGCTGTGAGCCTGCATTGGGATTCCCTGGCAGACTTCAGTGGGAAGCACATGGACCAGTGAGGCCAGTACCACAGCATCTATTTGAGAGCAACAGCCAAGATAAGAATGATGAGCAACGTGCTGCCAGAGCCCTGCCACTGCCCACAGCACATTACGGTACTACTTATTGCCAGTGCAGTGAAACAGGTCTTGAAGGAAAAAACCCAAGCATCTCAAACATTAGCAGGCACTGCATTGCGCTGCCTCCTGTCATTTTCCATTATCTCCTTGAAGTTTGCAAAGTATCTTCCAGTTAGCTGCAACAGAACTGCTATGACAATTAAGGTATAATTCTGACCTGGGCTTCCTGACTAGTGTGACTCCAAAAATGCACATTGAGAATGATGATGCGTAAAACATGATGTGCCAGTGGCACAAGTTTTTTGCAGATACCCGCCTAAGAGCTTAGAAAACCAGACACAGCAGTTATCCAGTCACTTTTCCCCCTGAAATTAGTGTGAGAACACAGAGGCAACCCAATCCTTTGCAGGCAGACAGGTGAGAACAGAGAGCTGAAAGTTTCTGTGTGTCTCCCGTTTGGATACAGAGGATCTTGTTGTGTAATTGAAAATAGGTATTTAAATTTTATGTAGCTAAAATGACGTGAGATGAATTTAGCCCTCTGATGTTTTTCATAGATTTATCTTGGGACTGCATGGACCCTAAATAAGTTGTACTTGCTTACATGAGAAATGATTGGGGCTAATCAGTATCTTAATTTCTCTTCCCAGCTGGTTCCATTTTTGCTAACCTGCTGTAAAATATTTTGTTCGGTTTTTTTTTATAATAAGTGGGACATTTTTATTTGTTGTCTCCAAAGACCATTTTAAATTCTTAGGATTTGTTGCCCCCTCATTTCATACTGAATTTTAGTACCCAGATCTTGTGTACCGTCATGGCACCCTCCTCCACCACCAGCTACTTGTGTACTTACATTTCCACCTCCAGCGTTACTTAGACAACTCTAATGACACTTGAGTTTGCATACTAATGTTGTGCTAAATAGAAATGACTTCCTGAACTGGGACAGTTTAAAAGAGGGGGGTATAATGGATGCACTGAGCATTCAATCTTGTTGGGCAATAATTGGAAGAATGCTGCAGATCAGGAGTCAGGCTACCAGATTGCAGCAACTGCATGTGTATGTTTACCCTTCTTCCTCCTGTACTTCTTGAATCAGCCCTTGTCAGATTTCTCTGAGAGCCTGAAGGTGTAGTTATGCTGACGGAGAGAAGCTGGTTCTGCCTGCCTGGGCTCTAGAAGAGGCAAGGGAGACATGCAAGGTGAGGGTGGATGCATGGTTGTGCTGCATGGTGCAAACGAACAGCACCAGGAGCTGTGCTCTGTGCTTCTGTCTGCAATGCATGTGTGTAGACACCTCTCTGCAATTTATTATGTTGATTTGCAACTTCTACAAACATTTGACGAGTGCCTTTTTTGGTTTTTTTCAAGTATTGTGCTGTGAAAGCACAATAGAGAACAAGCAAAACAGAAGTCTTCAGATATGCCTCCTATAGAAATAAAATCATCTAAACAGTACCTTGTTTGTGAGAAATAAACAGCAGCCTGTTTTACATTTGCTTTTCCTTCATTTTGAAAGTGAACAGATACAAGATATTACAGTTCAAAAAAGTGAAATGAGTTGCAAAGCCAAGGGGCTATCACAACATTATGATAGCAAATCACTTCATTTTAAACTGTGAGGACTTCAGCTCCTGTGGCCGCATTAACCAGTGCAGTGTTGGCACCTCAGTGGAAGGTGTAACCAAAGTTCAAGCCTTCCAGCATTTAGAGAACAAACTGCAGTTTATATTGTCTCTGCACAACCAAAGCAAATACTAAACTCTAATATCACCAATGACTTCCACAATGAGCTGAACTGGGCTGTCATCTGCTGACCACAGTCAGGCTGTGGAGTGATTTAAGGTATGGAGCACATTGCAAGAGCTCAATCCAGCCAGATGCAGCAGCCAGACTTGTATCCATACAGAGAGTTTGAGAGCTTCAAAGAAAAGCCACCAGAAATGAGAGACGTTTTCCCAGGCTGATGTGTGTTTGCAGAGGAACAGCAAGTGATCCAGCAACAAGCCTTGTGTGCAATTCTGGGTTTAGAAGTTCATCACACTTTTTGAAGGGCAGTGGGTGTAACAACTGTTACACTGTTGATCTTTTGATCGCTTGCTGTAATGCGATAGATGTTCAAGCAATGATCAGTGCAAGCAGGACATATATAGTTTGATGTATTCAACCTTGATAATATCTTGAATTCGCTGCTGTCGTAGTCCCGCAACTTTTGTTTAGCATGTGAGCAGATTGTTCCTAGTGTGAAGGTTACAGGCCAATCCCTGGCTGATATACTGAATGCAGACCCTGGCCAGGAGTTTAGGGCATTCCTGTGAAGTTTGCCGTTCCCTTTCAGACTTGTCGGAACAGGTTTGTGTCAGGCTTTTGATTCACAAAACGGTATTGTGGAGCAGAGCTGAAACATGGAGGTCATGCGATTCCCAGGTGAGTAACGGGCCCACTGAGCACACTCAGGTTTGCCAGATCAGACAGTGCCTGTCAGATACTGCTGTTCACTATGGTGGCTTGCACAAAAATAGAAATAGATAGTCATGTGGATAACTTGCATGGAGTAGTGTGGGATTTCCTTCAACAGTCCACAGATTCAGGAACTTCTTGGGTTATGGTAATATAATTACCCTAATACTGATTTTATTTGGCATAGACATACTAGTAACACAAGTAGCCCAAATTTCTTCACTAGTTAGGAGTCCATTCAGCGTGTGGTCAACAAAAACAATGAAAATAATACAGTTTGATACAGCCTTCAGTTAAAACTCAGGGAGAATAAGGACATAGGTGGAAACGCAAATTGTGCGAGAACCCTGGAGCCAGGACTGGTGTATACTGCCAAACTGAAATTTATCCTCCAGACTGGAAACTAAAGCACCATATCATGTTTGCCTGAATAATGCTTAATACATTAACTAAAGGAAGAGAACAGAATACTGTGGAAATAATTCTTTTATATTCATTATGAAAGCCATTTGAAAAGCAGTAACAGTACAGTGACAAGCTTGAGTCAAGATATCATGATTCTTGATTTGATAGACTCTGATCCAGAGCTTGAGTAGAAGCAAGTCTCAGCAGATAAGCCAGTAAACGGCAATGTTTTAAAAGACTTTTGTGCAGCACAAACAGTGTAGTAGGGGAAATACCAGAAGAGGAAAGACCACAATAAATAAGACAAATCCATATGTCTGTGGATGTGTCAACTAGGAAAAACATCATTGATCTTTTGAGTATAGCAAATAGTGTTCTGCCACAGTGGAGGGGTTGTATGAAATTGAAAAGATGGGGTAGAACAGAACAGATTTTCATTATTTGTCCCAGCCTGTTGACGTTGACTCAGATTGAGGCATGGCCCATGAGCTTTTGCTAAAGGCTTCAGTTTTTCAGAGAAAAAAATACGAGATGATCTTCTCCAGCAGTAGCTCCTTCCTTGAAGAGTGAGATGCTCAGTCAGAGCACAACTGTTTTTGTTTCTCTTGGCCTCCATAGACACCGATGGGATGGTGCCATGAGTGAGTCAGAAATCTCACAAAGATACAATTTGGAGTTAATGAGTGTTGTTTAATGTATGTTATGCTACATTTTGTTACACTCTTTTTAAAAAGGTTCTCACACTTTCTATAGTCTTCATGGGTGTGACTGAGGCAATTAAAGGTTGAATGGGTGTTTGTATGTCTATGTTACAATGTCTTGCAACATCCTGAAAAGTCCTTGTCTTCTGCAGGGCACAGCTTGCCTCTTCAACCCACTGCAAAGCATAGTCTGAAGAAATGATTGCCCAAGGGTAGCACAGGGTCTGTGCCAAAGAGGAAAAAGCTGGACCAGAGAGCTCTTGTATGGTGCGCTGGGGCTGGGGCCGCTCCTGCAGCAGTAGACAGCAGTGGGAATGAAAGCCAGAACTCAGGATCCTGAGAATGTACCCCATGAATCCTGCCCAGGGGACCGACAGCAGACCCTCTGCAGCCAAACCCAACAGACCCTGGGACTGCAGAATGTCTTGACAACAGATGGATATACATGTTTGCCCTCAGTCTGAAGCCTGGTCACAGTCCTTGTCAACTCCCCAAAAATGCTGCCTTCTGCCAGCAAGCATTACTACTGTTTTATCTGGATCAAACCAAGAGTATTGGACTTTTATCCAGACACTGGGGACCACTCTGGAGTTAGTTACATTGATATTACTGAGATCAGAATCTGGCAGTGGATGAACAGAAACAGAAATAGCTGCATATCATGAAAAGGAGACAAAGGAATTTGTCATGAACTGTGATGTGACAGGAAAAATAAGAAGGTTCATGAGAGTAGACAGACTTAAAATATATTTTTTTTCTTTTTTAAAAGACTTTTATGACTTGTATAACTTAATGCATAAAATATGTATTTATTTGTATTTATTATTTGAGCTGTTATAGATAACGAAAAAAGGGAGCACTAGCTTTCCAGATTAAAAACCTGCATAAACCACGGTACGCACTCGATATTTCCTTGAAGATTGTTACAACAATGTCTGTCTTCTACTTTCGTGCAGATCTAAAGCATAAAAGAATGGCACGGTCCAGCTGATAAAAAATGTATTTATCAGAGTAAAACCCATGGAGTGAGTATCTCAAAGCCTGTGACTTCAAGCCAAGACAAGAAACATACTGTTTATATTTCTGCAAGGTAAATGCAAATGAAACTACACACTGGCAAAGATTTCTGAGTTTAGCTCTAGTTCTTTTAGATTAAGAAATCTTCCCACAAGTAGAAATTAGAAAAGATGGTAAAAATAGGGTTTAAAGCTTATTTAAAGAAAGAAAAATTGCACATAGAAGGATAAGAGAAACCTCTCAAATGCAAAGAGACAGTTTTTGAAATGAATCCAAAAATAAGAACAGATTAGATTGTATTACTCTGCCAAAGGGACAAGTTAATTTGTTGTTGGACAAAGGAGTCAATTCATTAAAAATTACTTAGGTGGATACTGATATTTTTGATTATTCATCCTTTACACTGGAGTCAAGAAGGCAATTTTCTACCTGACTTAAACATGAAAAAGGCACTTTTGTGGCTGCATAGGAGATACATGAGAAGGTTAAATTAAAACATAAAGCCAGTGGCCTTTTTCATTGTATTAGGCCGCTTCATCCAGATACCCAGAGGATGTTCAGTGATAGAGCTGGGGCAGGAATGGGTCTAGGTCAGAAGTAGATTTTTCTTCTGTGCTCTTGTGGTTGCACATCATTGTCCTTGTGTTCATAAGAAAAATGAGGAGAATTGTGAGAATGAGAAGCCTATGCCCGCTTTGAAAAAACCGTCTGTTTTCTAGAAAAGCCCTTGTGGTGGAGAAGATCAGTATGGAAAGGCTGGGAAGCTATTGAAGTCAGAACAGTAGGAAGAGGAGGCAGTATGAAGTATATCCTTCCTCCCCCTTTCTCATTAGTGGCAAAAAATAGGAAGGAATACCAGGTGCTTTGCCTATATCTGGGTGCTGTCCTGTTTAACACCTTTATGAATGACCTGGAGGAAACTGCCACTTGATAAACCACATGATTCACAAAGGTAGATTTGATCAAGCTGGTTTTAACTGCAAACTCCCTGTATACCAGCCACCTCCCTGCCTTGGTCTTAAAGTTTCTCAGGACCCAGAATAGTTTTTGATTCAAGTCCCCAAAAGGAGTGCTGCCATGAGTCCAAATTGTAGGTATTCAAAACCAGCACTTAGTTTTGACCTCACTGTAAGAGCACAGACATTTCAAAGGTCTATGGTTTCACCATGTTCTCTGCATGTTGGAACTTGTTGGGAATAAGAAGTCTAAGGAGCTATATGAAAAGATATGAGAGTCCCTGCACAACTACAGATGATCAGTTCCCCCTCCTGATAGATATTCTCAGAACATACCTACAGAAAAAGGCTTCCCGTAAAAAGCAGGAGGCAGAAGTAGTGACACTGATTTTGCCACAGACCCTTCCCAGAAGTGTAAGTCATATTCAAGTGTCTACACTTAACCATAATAAAAATAATACAAAAAAGATCATAGCAGAGGTACTCATAAACAAAGCAGCTCGCAGAATTTACTGCTGTGTCTCTCGTTCCCTTTTGTAAATCCTGAGAATTGGTACTACCTCTTTTTTAGGATGTGTAATGACATTCAGACATAGTTGTGCACTATCTTCTGACAGCTACTTCTTTCTTATTTTTAGTTCATACTAATTTATCAATGCAAAATTGTTCTTTTTCAGAAGCATTCTTTCAGCATGGCATTTCTAGTCTTAGCTCTTTAAATTTGATGATAACACCTGGAAGCATCCTGAAAACAGCTAATTGTAGTTTTCTCTCTTCACCTTTTACAGCTGGCTGCTCTCCATGTTCTTACTTTTCTCTCCATCTGCTTTCCTGGTCTCTCGGTAGGAAGCCTTTTCTTGTGAGTCTTTCTGCAATAGCATCCTGTAATGTGTGCTTTTGTCTGTAATGCTGCGACCGTTTGGGGAGCTTAACGTCTATATAACTATACAGACAAAAGTGTGCAAAAGCACGGGTATTAATGCCTTTCTTATTAATGTCTGTGGTTCTGCAAGGTAGATTAAATATTAAGCTCTATAAACTGACCACGGCATTCTTCTGTAAGCAAAGAATATAAACATTCTTTGAAACATGAAGACATGTATTAGTTGAAGAGGAGTTATTAGTAAAGGTCTGTATAGGCATAGAGGGAAGGTACAGTTTTCTTTCAGATTGGTGTAAAACAGCAGTTCAAGGTGAATACAGAAGGCAGAGTCTGTAAGGTTTTGTGGTGTATGCTTTTCCAGGCTATGGGAAAATATAAGGTCTTATTGCAGTTGAACAATTTCAAAAGGGCAATGAAAGGTAAGAAATAATTACATGAAAATAATTTTGTAATCAATCAAGGTTCTTATAGTAAATATCACCTGAAATGACCATTTCAAGAAGAAAAATTGCAACAATGATAAAACTTTTCCAAATGTATTGTACAGATCAGCAACTGGAAAACTACCAATATGGTGAAAAAAGACACCTCTGATGAGCAAGAAGCTAAGGAATGAGGAGAAAATCTGTCTTATTTTCCAGTCAGCATTCTTAAATTTCTCTAATGCATAGCATATATTTGCTGATCCAGATTGTCTATGAAGTATTACGGATAGCTTTTGGCTGCTAGAATACATGCCTGATGAGACTTTGGCAGCAGGATCTGTGGCCAAATAGGTATCCCTGCTCAGTGATGTGAGGAAGATTTATGCAGTTCGGTCATCAAAATAGACTATCTGCCTGGTAAAATATCTGCAAGATCACAACTAAAACTTCAAGTTCTAATATGACAAGTACAATCTCCTTTGAGATTAGTTTCTCACCTTGCAGAGGTCAAACACTGCTTCACAGGATCAGGCCCTAAGTGTTCCTGTGATAGACAGAACTTAAACTGAAAACGTTGTTCCTGTTTGATGAAAAATAAATGACATCCTGCTGAAAGCAGCTGCAGTCTTGGAGTCAGCTGCAGTCGGAAAGGATGAACTACCTTTATAGTCCTCTCAGTGCATCAAACATACTAGGAAGTCATGGAGATTAATGTGGAACAGAAGCTGCTCTAAGAGGTACTGGCATTTTCTCTGTCTCAACCCTACCTGTTAACATAAAACCCCAACCAGTTCCATTAATTTTATGTCTGGAAAATATTATTTTGGCTGTTCATGTGATTTGCAAGGATGTTTTGTGCCTAAGTAGATGAAGGAGCTGGACTGAAGTGTTCAGAAGACAAAATTGATTGCATTAAGTAAACTGTGCCCAAAAGTTTTGTGTTCTATCCATTAATTGCTAAGTAATAATAACATCTGCGGTAAGGATGTATTATTTTTCCCAGTGTCCTGTGACAGAACTCAGATTTTTTCCTAATTCTCAGTGCTGACTTCTGCAATTCAGATTCTAAGGTATTGTAATGAAAAATGAGTTCTCAGGTCTTATGGATCCATATTTCCTAGCATCACAATTGTAGTGAAGAGTGGCTTTATTGTATGTGCCAACAGAAAGATGAAAGATGTCTAAATGAAAGCTTTGTCCTCTAATCTTCAGAGTCTATGGGGATGAAGGGCACTCACTGAGTGCAGATAGATAGTCTTAAATGTATTAGATCAATGGCTTTGGTTGTTGGTTTTGGTTTTTTTCCTTTTTTTTTTTTTCCCTTTTATGTGGTCATTCTGTTGAATCAGACTGCTGCTTTGAGACGAAGGGTTTCCATCTCTTGTATGCTAGGCAGTGCTGGTTTTGAGTGGTTCTGATAATTCAGGGGTGCTGGAGATATAAAGATCAGAAGTTTGTAAACTTGCTGCATACCTTCCTGGAAGAGTTTAGTAACAGTATTGGATGAATTCTGTGAAGTGCAGGTTGCAGAACAGCAATGCACAGTTTACAGGTGCTTTAGTTAACAGGAGAATGCCTAGCTTCTGGAAAATTTGTCCCAGTGAATAACTCAAGTTCAGGTCCCAGGTACAGTTCAGGCCCCAAGTGAGTTGTTATGATGAGCTTGTCTTATCCAGGAGATCAGAACAGACACTCAGAATCATTCCTCTTGGCTCAGGGATACATCAAGATGTAGTTAAATGGGATGGCTAAATTGCTGGAAAGGAAATGATCCTGCTGGGATGTCTGAGTCTAAAATAACAATCAGCTATTAAATTGCTGCTTCATACATATTTTGAGGCTGTGATAGGTTTAAGATACCTGGAAGTTGTGCAGTGATCCAACTGGCTGTCACTTCAAGCCTTTTATGTACCTGACATCATGTGGAGCTGGGATTATTCTAGATAAAGTGAGATTATAAATACTCAGTGGTGAACAGTGTTCCATCATATTTTGATCTTTGACACTCTTCCCCCTCATGCATGCTCTCAATCTGTAATTTTCACTTATGTGTGTGCCTTCCAGCTCACTGGATTCCTCTAAATTAATCATGTTGCTGGTTGC
>JANHGB010052065.1:0-30121 GCA_026283785.1 Coracopsis vasa | reverse complement strand
GAGCAAACCATTGCTTCACAGAGGAACAAATAACATTACTCCATCTGGAGTAACTACTTGTCTGCTTGCTCTTACCCCATGGCCCAGGCAAGAGTAATATGTGGCATCCCTCTCTGTTAGCAAAGTTTAATGGCTTTGCACATACTGTAACCCAAAATTCAGGGTAATTCCATGGAGCAGATGGCCCACAGAGACATGGGGCTCCAAGCAGCAGCTTTGTGTCCCAGCAAATGTCTTATGGAATTAGTGGGAAGGAGGGACAAGGGAGAAAGGAAGAACTGGGCTCACCTGCAGAGCTCTTAAAGGACTGTGCATTTGGAGGGAATTAGGACAATAGCTGGATGTGATAAGAAACATAGATGAGCCCAGTTAAAATGCTTCCAAGAAGTTGCTTGCATTGTTTGTGCCTGAAGCCAACTCTGGGTTTGCTGGACATAAAAGAGAGAGGCAGACTCAAGAGGGGAGCTACCCTGCTGGGTCTGTACCTGAGGTGACCTTGCTACAGAGGCTCTAGCAGCAGAAATGGCTTTAGAGATGGAAGTGTAAATAGGTGAGGGCAGCTACAACTTCCCCTTGCCTGGGCAGGAATGTGGAAAAACATAAAATAAGTGCAAGTTTTGGTCAGAAAATGAAGGCTGAGAAACTGCCAGCTGTGTTCACAGCCTCTTTCACCACCATCGACAGGGATGCTGAAGAGATCTCAGATGGATTCTAATCTATCTTATTTTGGGGTAATTTATCAGTACAAAGCAGTTCACAGTAGTTATTCCTTCACAGATCCAACCCTGTGAGCTTTCTTATTTGCTCTTTAGGTTTTGTTTTATTGTAAGGATTATGAGCCATCCCTGGCAAAACTTGGCTTTGCAGTAAGAGCTTGTTATTGTAAGGACTTACAGGAAAGGCAAGCATAAGCTCTGGTTTTCTCAGCAAGGGATATCTTTTCCCTGTGGCTTCAGTCTCCAGCTGAGAGGAAAGGTTGAGTATTTTTTGAAGCCTCCTTCAGGGACCTCACTTGGCTCAAGACACGTGGGAGCAATTACCATGAAATCCCATTTCTCCTGAGAAGTTCCTGGTATTTCCTTTGCCTCTGTACATTCATGAAGGCTGCTTGGGCATCTTGTTAGCTGGGATTGATGTCCAGTCTTTAGTGTTCCTCAGGACTAAGAACAGTAATACATTCACTGACTTGCTGGTGAGCAGGTGAGACCCTCCCCATACCCAAGCTTATACAGCAAGAGCTGCTTTCTGTGCAGGAGTGTGTGAGATGTTGAATACCTCCCATATAGCAAAAACAGAGAGTTTGTTTCTCTCTATATGTAGCTACCTATTCCAAAGGGAGCTGTTTCAAACTGGGGGGAGTATGTGGCAGCTCAAATCTGCCTTATTCAGAGGAGCAATCCAAAACTTCTGCCTGTTAAAGTTCCACCTCCTGTTCAGAAACACTTCAGCAAAACATAAGTAGCACACAAGCCTTAGCCTAGCCCCCTGCACAGGTCTGGTTTTCACTTTGTTTATCTAAACTTAGTCTTTTCTGGTTTTACATTGAAAAGATGAACAGGAAACAGTTTGTGTCTGGATAACATGTCAGGAAGTGACACTTCACTTTGATTTTTCCTTATCATGCAGGACATGCTGCCAATGCCAGGGGATCCAACGCAGGGTACTGGCAATTACAACATTGAAGATTTTGCTGACCTGGGCATGTTTCCACCATTTTCGGAGTAGCTTGCAAAGCAGGAATGGAAATTCTTCTCCAAGGCCATTTCAAGTGTAATTTTGGCTCTGCTTTTTCTGTGTTGCATTTCTGTAGAAGCTACTAAACCAGAAGACGCATTTCTCATGTTTTGGATAGTGGTATAGGGCTTGCTCTCTCCTCCTTAGGGTGCGTCAGTGCCAGCAGAGGAGCTCCAGCACTTGGTGTTCATTAAGCTCCTTTATTATTATTTTATTGTCATCTACCTCAGAGATGAAAAACTTTGCTTGATTTAAGAAAAAAAAATCTCTGAGTCTTAAATATTTGAATGTGAATGATACCTAATATTTCCTTTGAATGGTAATTTTTAAATAGATAATGAAGTAACAAAGACTAACAGAGAAAAGGTAAGGTAATTTTGTGTTACAGTGCCTACCGCTCAATTCCAATGCCTTGCTTTAAGCTTAAGTTTGTGGAAGCAGACACAATATTCTGTTTTCTTTTATTCTTGTAGGTTTTAGGTCACTTTGAATGTGAGATTAAGCAACATAATGTAGGCCTGTCTCGCTGAAGATTCAGCTCTGCCTTTTCTAACTTAAACTTGAATGTGTGTACATTTTGGTACTTTATGTATATCTTGTGCTGTATGAAGTGATTTCCTGTACTGGTTTCTTTTGCCTTTACAAAGGGTCCATTCTGGAGTGCACTGAAAAGTTTGCTGATACATATGGAGGATTTAGGTATCATGGGAGTCTCCATCACTTAACATAGGTGTTCTTACTTTTAATTCAGGTGGTTCTCTATTTAGAACAAACATTAACTTACATAAGCTATTAGTCTGGTTTTGCACTGAATCGAGGCCTATAACTCTCTACATTTCTCACTGGCTGCTTTAATTTCTATTGTTCTTGCTTTCCTGAAAATACCGCCTCGTAAAAAATGACTGTAAAGACGTTGAGATTGCATTTTCTATATTTGGTGCATTTCCTTTCTGTGAAGTACTTTTTTATACTGTGAAACCTCACATTTTAACAGTGCAAGGTGGTGGCCTATTACTAGGAAATCATTTGCTGCCAGCAGTGAGATGGTTTTGTAGTGTATAATTTTTTTAGAGTGAGTTGGTAATAGATATCAATTGGACTGTTGTCCACTGCGTACACAGTGATAACTTGAATTTTTGCTTGGATTCCCAAGCAATCCCTTCTGTTTAACCCTGTTAACCCTATTATGTTAAATACGGGATTTTCAGCTTACCAAGTATGTTGAGGACTCTAACTATTCTGAATGCTGTATGCTTTTCTGCAGGCATAGGTTAATCACCTTCCTCTTGGGTGAGTCACCCACCATATGTGTTCATCAGAAATGAGGCAGAAAGTTTTTTGTTCAGTATTTCATATGCGTGGTGAGTTACAGAGTTTGGGTTCTAAGGTCAGCATTTTTATCCAGATCATTTCTTCTGGGATGAGAGGAGAAGGAATTGCTCACGATGGAACCCGGAGTTCCCACATGCAGGTTGTTCATAACATATGAGGTTAGACAGTGGCAGCCAGCCTTTGCAGAGGAGGAAGGGGGCAGCTGCCCTCGGCCTTTGCACATTCAGGGACCATCACAGACCTTGAAACATCAGCCCAGGGCATAGCCCCCATTTAGAAGGTCTCAATGTCCACAGCAATTCTTAGACCTCACAGCACTAGGATCTGCCATCTCATAGGTCCTCTTGAATTCTGGGATGCCTCCAAGGGGAGCACCGTGCACATCATGCAGTCCGTCCTGTCAGGATAATGTCTTGGAAAGCAGGCAGGCCCCTGTCCCGCAGCCTGCTCTGCTCACACAGGTTTCATGCTGACAAGCAATGCAGGTGGCTGGGCTGCAGCAAACACGACCCAGGGACGCGGCTTTAACGGCCGTATCATGATGTTCCCATCTGGCTTTGCTTTCCTGACCTTCTCTGAGAAGAGTATGTAGTATTCAGTATCCAGGAAGAGTCCTTCCTACTGTTTCTCTTGCTAAATCTGGGACCGATCTCTTGCCCTATGTGCAGCTGAGGCTAGGGACTCTTTATGTCTCTAGATGCAGTACTGGAGAGGCCTCAGATCTCCTGGTCTGTACTTGCCTCACCAGAATCACACTGAGAACAAACAAAAATCCATATATCTCTTCTCTGCCAGAGACTGGGAAAATACCTTCTTAGGTGAGCAAGCCATGCACTATTCTTTTAAATCCATGCATGTTTATTCTCTTGGAGCCTTCTCCCTTTCACGTTCACGATGAATGGCTGCTCATTGAATGAGATGGGCAAAGCTCTGCTATCCCAGAATGAAATTCATTAATCTCTGTAAATGGTGCCTAGATGCTGCACTAGCTGAGCAAGGTGGTCAGCATCTGTACAATGGAGCATGCTTGTGAAAGGGGCTGATTGCCAGGGAGAAAGCAGTAGAGGAGCAGTTTGTATCTCTGCACAGAAGATGCTTGACATGATGTAAATGTCACTTCTTCTAAAATGTTTAAAAATATTTCTCCATAAAGTGAAAAATTATTTGAAAAATATGCTGCTCCTCTGTTTTATTTTCCCCAACAAACTGCTGTAAGTGTAGTTATAATATACTTTGTTCCTGAATTCAATCTAAAAATAAGGTTTTTAAAGTAATTTTCTGTATCCTAGCATCAGCGATGCTATCTTCCTCAGTGTGTCATGATTTTTATACTACTGTAGAAGGCTTCTCATGTACAGCAGTTGGTTGTGCAGTTAGAAGTGCACTGTTAGAATTTCAAGCACATCTCTTTTTTGGTTTTGTTTTTTTAAATACAGTATTAGTTTTTTAAAGCCAATATGCCTGGGGCATCAGAGCACGGACTGCTGCTCGCCTTGTAGACCACTCCTGCCTTTCTGGTTGGGAAAGCGGATGGCTACTCTGTTAAGATGCAGTCCAGATAGGGCCAGGTTTGGGTTTTCCCTCTGAGCCATTATCATCTGCCACCTGAGCTAGTGCTTTCTTCTTGGCATTTCCTTGCCTTCCCTCCCATTCCCAGCCATCCCATCTCTGCAGCGCTTTCCCATGCCCAAATGGGAGGTGTTGTGGTGCCATTCCTGAGCCAGCGAGGATGGAGCACTTAACGAGCTTCAGGAGTTTGGCAACTTTGTGCTTCTGACCGAGCGCATGAGCAAGTTCAGCGTTTGCTACTGCTGCTGGGCAGCCCGCGCTGCCCTCGCCGTGTGCTGCTGTCGTGTCAGTGGCTTGCTCCTCTGAAACAGCCTCATCCCAGGTTTTGTGGCCAAAAAAAGCTGTGTAGCGTTGGCTGTGCTGTATCTTTTTATCATGTGTTTAGTTAGTGAAGCAACTTATTTATCCTATAGCTGAAGTTATAAAGTGCATTTGGAATGCTAACGTTCTTATCGCGTGCCGTTGGTGTAGCTTTGCTGACACTGTGGCTGCCGGTTTCCAGAATTACACAGGTGGTGGACTTCTTGTTTCTGTTGTGTTTTTTAAGCTGGAAATAAAGCTGTCATTCCTGATCGAGCTGTGTTGCAAACATGGTGTTTCCTGACACTGAATCTTTTGGGTTTTAAGCTGATGGAGCAAGAAACTGCAAATAGTAATGGTCTGGGTGAGTTATTTCAATGCACAGGCGTGTAGACTGAGAAGATTTTAGATACTAAATACTTACATTAGTTTATTCAGACAAGCAATCCTGTTTAACAAGAGGGACTCCATCACATTGCCTGTTACAAGTGCTACTGGCAGTACCTATGGTGATGCTTTAACCAGATAGTTCCATTTGTAGCTTTGTTGCCTTTTTTGTTGTTGTTTTGAAGTACAGTATGAAACTGTAAATACTTCTTGCAGTACTGCCTTTTTAACTCTTAATTACTTTGGGCACAGTGTTAAATAGTGTTGGATTTACCCAATTGCTATGACATATATTTTTATACATAGGTGTACTCTTTCCTCGAGAATAATACAGCCATTTTGTCATTAATGCCTTATCAGTGTCATACTGCTGTTGCTCTTTGTTTGCAAGGTATCGAGTGGACTAATTCCTACTTCAGATATTTTCTTGGCAGTGCTCAAGTTTGGCTTTGGGTGATTTTTTTGCCAGAGTCCCATTTTTCACAGTTGTTGGCTGTGAGAAGAGGAGAATGTGGACTTGGTTTTGTTTGTGTTAAAGGAGCAAAGAAAAGGTGATGGCATCTAATTGTCTTTAGAAGGTCAATCTTCTCCTACTCTAAACCAGAGCGCATTTCATGGAACTGATGACTGCGGGCACTGATTACTTTGTGTAGATTGATGGTCTTTAAAAATAAAAAAGAAAATAGAGAAAAGAAAAAAAAAGAAAAAAACAAAACAACTCCAAAAATGGGCTTCTGTCATTGTTAGGCACTTGGTTACGTATCTGTTTAAACTCTTCATATTGATGTGAAATCGTGCTGTGGATAAAGTGTATTTTGTACTTCTGAATGTTCTATATTTATGACTAACAAGTACAGAATCAGTTGTGTGTATGTATAACTAATAACTGCCTTTTTAAATTTCATTAAAATAAAGATGTCATGAGGTGTTGTTAATCCCTGTCTTTCTGTAAGTAAGTAAGATATGCTGTTGGGAACGGTCAGGTAGGAAATAACCCTGCATTTTAAGATTCGTGCCAAATATCAGAAGATTAAGCATTGATCTTTGTCTTTGAAATCTCTTCCTATGCTGTGTGGTCATGGACGGGAAGTTCCCCTTTTACTTGTCTTGTGCAAAGGCTGTCCAGAGGGAATGGGAGATCTCAGCTTTTAAAAGAAGTTCCAGAAGAACATCATCAACAGCCCTGTTCTGCTGATGATGCTGGGGTGTGTGAATTGGTATCTGTATTGTGGAGGGTTTCATTAGAGCACAATTGGTTTACAGTTAATTCAGAGGCTGTGGCAATTTTACTCACTCGCTGGGGTGGTAACGCAGTGGTTTCCTTATCCACCGTTAGGTCTCATTGTTCAAAGTTTAAAGATGCTTGTATCCTTGCCACAAACATTCTGGTGACCTTTTCAGACTTCCTTTGTAAAGTGCATTTGCCTTTCACTGTGGCGCTTCATTGTTTTACAGTGTGTTTCTTTGTCGACTTGATTGATAGTTTGTAAGCGGGATTTACCTTGCTGATAAATCCCAAAAGCTGATGACTGGACCATGGCAGGAACTGAAGATGCTGTGCTCTGGCACCTGCATTCCTGGTGCAGGGCAGGTGGTGTTTTCACAGCTCCGACTCCGTTTTCAAGGCTCTGCCTGTGGAGAACAGACATGGGCTCTGCTGGGAGCTGATGGGAAGCCTGCAGTCAAAGCAGGACTCTGGGATGTGCTTAATCCAATACAGCCACCAGCCCCATCTGCTCTCTTGGGCTCTGCTCACCAAGTGCTCATCCCAAAGAGACATGTTGGTCAGTGAAAATGTTCCATTCTTGCTGTTCACCTGTGAAAATTGGGTTTTTAACAGTGATGTTCTTTTGGCATTTCCCCAGATGCTTGTGAACCTCTGTTGAATGGGCATGTGCTAGACCATGAACCCCATTTGGAAACACAGCATGCCTTCAGCGTGGTGGCTGCTCGGTGCTTTTTTGGTGCATTTTTGTAGGCTCTTAGTTAATGTTGAAGGACATTATCCAAGCAGAAAGGCATACGCAGGACGGGTGTTGCACCAATGACAAGCAGAGTATGGAGGGGTTGGGCTGTGTTTAGGGTTGGGCTGGCTTAGGATCCCTCCTTTCAGATTTATCATCATTAACCTGTGATCCCATGTGCTAAATCAAGTGTACTTCTGGGCACCAGGGTGACAGCTGGGTGTGGAAGTGCTGGGAACTATTAATTTTGGTGTGGAATCTGTGTTTGGAGATACTGGATATGAAATGGAGCCAAATGTCCAGTGACAAATAGTCGCTGGAGCTCAGTGTGGCAGGACACCATGGTAGAAATCCACACAAAGGCTGGTACACTGGAAAGAAATGCAGTTGAGGTTCACTGTATCCCTACACTTAGCATCTTTGGCTCTGCAAACTGGCACTACTGACTCATAACAACAACTCAAGTCTTCATTATGATGATAGAAATATATTTTTCTTAATTTTTCCATGGGAGCTAATTCTTTGCCACATTTCCATCAATATACCATCATAGTTCAGGAAGTATTACTCATTGAATTTTCCCAGTTTCTCTCCAAGTTGGATGTAGCAAGGACAGATGCAGGATGAATTCTTCCATCCTTTTTTACCAAGTTTCAGCATATTCTTAGTTGGAAATATTTGGCAGCATCTTTCTTCAAACTTTGGTCTGTCCCACATAAAATCAAATGGAATCACTTGAACTGTATTAATGGATTTGGGATGAGATCCAGAGGTTGCTAGGGCATCTTTTCATTAGCTCTGGAAAAAATTATCTTCTAATTATAGACTGGCACTAAATACTAATATACAAAATGTGCCATTTGGGACCCAATTCTAAAAGATGTCAACCCAAGACTCACACATGGAAGATGCAGCAGTGCTGAAATGCAATTACCATGACTTTTGCAGGCAAAAACATAGCAGCTGTACACACATTGCTGTGATTGCAAATATGCAGGCATAACTCAGGGACAGAAGAAAGCCCCAACTGCAGCTTGGAAACCTGCCCCAGTGCACTCACCCTGGTAAAGAAGACTTAAATCCCCCAACGCTTCAGTGCTGCTGCCTCTTATAAATAGCAAGTTCCTCTTCTTGGCTAAGAAGTGAGGTTTTAAATACTTGCGATGTTTTTAAAAACAAGAGGACTTGGAGCATAGAAGCAGTGCACGGCTGAACTGCTTTGGTGCACCCCGTCATCCCAAACATGTTTTGGGTGGCTTGCAGAGCCTTCCCCAGTTACTGCCCATCCCTTGTTGCTGTGGCTAATGACCCTTCCCTTGGAGCCCAGAGCAGTTCTGTGTGTGGCCCTGGCAGGAGGCAGCTTCGGTCTGCAGAATAAAATCACAGTATAGTTATTTTCCATTTAACACTGGAACTGCTGCTCAGATGGACCCATTGTCACTGAGGAGCAAGGATTTTGAAGGCCCAAGTTGCTCCTTGCTTTGCAGTTTTGAGACCTCCACTTTGCTAAATGAACACACAAGAGAAATTGCTGCCCTGGCACCCATACACACAGCCCACGCTGTCTTCAGTGCATGTAGCAGGAGGCGAAGGCTGGGTCATAATCCTTTCCACGTAACAAAGAAATCTGTACTGTGGGATTTGTCTCAAAAACAGCCCTCCTCTCCTTCGGTTTCCTTTGTGTCCAGGGCCAAATCTGTGTGAAGGCCCATGATGAGGGATACCAAAACATGAGTCAGAGGAGACGTAAATGCTGTGGGATTCCTTCCTTCATGTAAATCACAAACAAACGTCATGACTTTGTTTGTGGTTCAAGTAATTCTGAGCTAAAGGCATCAGGAGGCAATGCTGCCCAGTGCCAGTGACTGAAGAATGGAATTGCTGTTCATTTTAGAATGGAACTCTCAATGGGTATGTCACATCCTCCCTCCATCACCTGCTCCAGCCATCAGGAGAGCACAAAGTGCTCTGGGTGATAATTCAGGGCTGCTTGAGGCAGTCAGTGCTGGTCTCTGGGTATGAGGGAAAGATGCAGTGGGAACCATGAGTTGAGCATGGAGCATCCCCCCTTCTGAAGAGGAGCCTAAAACAGCTCCTGACCCCAATTGCTTTGTCCTCTTGGCACCAGCTCACAGGGATGCAGGAATGGACTCACAGTCCTCCCTGTGCTTCCTGTTTCACCCCCACTCTCCAGTATGTGACTGCTCACATGCTGAGATCTGGCAAGGCTCCCATTCCAAAACAGAACATATGCTATAATGAAAGAAAATCTGGGTTTGGACATTGATTTTACACAGCATCGTGGCCTCTTCCTTTAATACCAAGCACGTGTGTCATCGTGGTTGTCTTGTGCAGTCAGGAAGAGTTCTTGCCTGATGATTTATTCAGTGATGTAGGAAGGGATCTTTGTCATTGTACCCATGAAGCTCAAACACTGAATGTTTACACCTATCCTGGTATGGTGTGGAAAAATGTCTTCATTTTAATGGCTTTAAGCAGAATTTGCAGAACTGATACCCTCTGAACTTGAAGCGCTTCTCTTTCCCATTGTCCTCCCAAAAAATGTATTGGGGGGGTTGAGGCAAAAAAAGGTGTTTATTGAAATCTGTGAAATTCCTATGAAATGCTTTAGTTCTTGAGAAACTATAAAGCGTTGTGCATTTCCTTTTAGCCATTTTGATGCCACCACTGCACAGAGATGCTTAATCTAGAGGACGTCTGAATTGGAGTTTATTTAGATTCTTAACGTATTTTTTGTGACCTCCATGACTGAAGGTCAGAGACCTCAGCAGGGAGTCCGTGCAAGTTGTCACTTTAATCATTTTAGTTCTAAAGATTCATCAAAGTTATGCGAATTGACCTAGATTTTCAGACCCTGCTGAGGGAGTGGGGTTCTGCACTAACCTGCGAGGGTTGACCTGGATACATCATCTGGTAATGAAATACCCCAGCAAACCCACTGAAGTAAGTGTCAATTATATTAATAAGGCTACTAAAGGACAAAGCCCCTGATTCCCTAAGTGGTAGTATTGGATATTTATAGATCGCTGTAGATGCCGATAACACTTCATGGCAGACCATGCACCCACCCCGAGCTCGGGCAGCAGATTTCCTCTGTCAGGTCTGTAAAATCCCCATTTATCCCTTGCACCCATGTTCATAAGGTGTCACTTATGAAACATAAGGCACTTTTACAAGACTGTTTTAAAACCAGCCCAAGACTTCAGCGTTGAAAAGAGAACTTTATTAGCAGGGGTGGGAATATCCCATAACATAGTCCTGTTTGCTGTTGGGTTTGTGCTTGTTCTCCCATCGGGAGTATGTTTCACAGTCATTTTAAACACTCGAGCTGAGCTTCCAGCAACAAGTCCATTAATAACTCCTGCTTCCAGGAGGTTCTAATATTGGGTTAAAGATACCCTGAAGACTCAAATTCCTTTGCTGTTAAGGTCTGCCATCCAGAAGAGGAAATCTCTCAGTTTCTTTTGGTTGTTCCTCATGAAGAGAATACACTCACTCCATTTTAAAAATCTTTTTCCATCACCTATGAAAATGAGTTAAAAACCTGTACTTTTCTCAAATGTGTCCAGAAATGCTGCTAAGATGGTTGCTGCCTCCCTCTGTTCCTCACCGGCCTCAGAGCTTAGCAGTAATGGAGCAGAAGGTCTGATTCCTGAACCTTGGGTTGCAGTCAGGCTTTGCAGCCACAGCCTGTGGCTCAGGAGGTTCAGTTTGGACATTTGGAAAACCTTCTTCGCTCAGAGGGCTTGTGCAGAACAGGAACAGGCTGCCAATGGGGTCCTGCTGTCTCCATCCTTGTCTGGACAGAGCCTTGGTTGACCAGGTATGAAGCTGGGGAGAGCCCTGCTTCACCAGGGTGGAAGAGATGGGTCCATGGGTCCTGTACCTCCAGTGTTCCTGGGATTCGGTGGCGTCAGTGCCAGTGTTTGGCGCAACCATGGAGTCAGAGGAGGCACTAAGACCCTTTGCATGGTCACTGACCCCGCGTCAGTTACAAAGTCCCATGGCCTCAGCAGCTGAACAGACACAGCCTGCAAGACTATCCCGGGTTGTGGCCACCTCCAGTTCTGTCTCCTTCATGCCTTGACACATCCTTTCCCTGTATCCAGAAGCCCTGAGAAAGCGCTTTGTACCGCGCTGCCTGTCTGATGTTGTGCTGTTCCCACACCCATCCTCCTTTGCAGAAGTTTGCTTTACAAAGAGCAGCCCAGTTCTCTGAAGTGACTCAAGTTGTTGACAAGAATCCCCTCAAGCTGCTGACAAAACTCCAGATACAGTCAATCAGCAAGGCCAGTCCTGAGTTTTCCAAGGAAATTTTCCTTTTCATTACAGGCCCTGAGAAACTAAGAGAGAGAAGAAAGGAACCAGAGTGAAGCAACAGAATCGCTCTTGCCTGATTTGGAACATTTTTCGCTGGATGATCTCCAGTATTCCATCACATAAAACCCTTATTAACAGCAGAGTGAAACACAAACACAGCAGTTACCAGACGTAACAACAGTGGGAGAAGTAAACAACAGGGATGTTTAGTGGGTAAGGTCACAGTTTAGCTACCTGCCAAAACATCTTCCTGTAGGATCATTTCCATCATTGTCACCCAGAAGTGATAAGGATTGGTGAGCATGCAGTTTCCAGGTCAAATGTGGTCTAGTCTGTAATCTCAGTGCTACGGCAAAAGTATCCTGAATTGAAGGAATCTAAGAAGGAAGGCTCTAATTTCCAGTAGTGTCACAGGATAGGCCCTAGTTCAGTATCAGTTTAGAGTTTATTTGATTTTTAACTGTCTGAGCTAGAACAAGAGCCAGTCCTTTCACAGCATGTCCAATCCCACCGCCATGCAAGCTCCTGTTCAGGTGTAATATTTGATATGCTCATCAGATTTTTGGAAATTGATGCTTTTCAATCATTAGTATTTCCTTTTCTAAAAGTCAGTGCTACTAGTTGTTTGCTTTCTCACTTCACTGAGGATCTGCAAAGCCGTGGTAGGCTTACCAAGAAGGCTTGTGTTCCTTCACTACTAGGAAAAGTGACAAACTATTGCAGTGCAGTTATGGATGATCTCAATTTGGAGCAGAAACACTTGTGCAAGACCATGTCAGATGCATAATTTCTGATTCAGAGACCAGCTAAGCCAAACCCACAAAAGGTGAAGACAGAGAAGAAAGTTAGAGCCAGTGTATCCCTCTGCTGTCTTTATTTGATGACCCTGGGTACCACATCAGGCCCTCAGTCCTCTCCTGCCCCAGGACTACCACATTGATCCCCAACATCAAGCTGTGATGAGGAAGTATCTTTTTTGGGACACTGACATACACAGGGGTTAAATGACTCTCTCTGAGCACCAAAGCAAATCACTGGTGACCCAAAATTACAATGTGGGAGTTCCTGACTCCTAGGCCCGTGCTCATTCCACTAGACCACACTGCCTCCTGAGAAAATATGTTTTAATGGTATCTGGCCAGCTGTGTAAACATAGAGAGACAACCATGTAAAACTGAACTGCTCCCATTATGCAAGTTATATTCTATTTTATTTGTAAGCACAAATCTTAAATCCCTCCTCCAAAACAACACTTTTGCAAACAAAAAACAGGGAAATGAGGAAAACCAAAATAATCCCTGAAATTTTGATGTTTGGGGGCTCTGGGTGACATGACCAAGGTCATTTTCCCTTGAACAGGGAGCCGCTTTCCCTTTACAAGCCTCTAATTTCCAACCTGGCTTCCCTGAGACCTGGTTTGGGGGATGGATGGGCTGATGCTGATACAGCAGATGGGAAAGGCACCTTTCTTTTCACCTTATGAGGTTTCCTGAGGTTTCCTCAGCCATTGAACAACTTCTTCCCTGCTTACTGTAGGAATCAAAGCTACCAATCGATGAGTCCTGAATAACAGTGAGAACTGGCCACCCTCAATGTTCAGTATTATGTTTTCTCATTTTGCCTGCATTATGGGAAGACAAAGCTTTGCCTGGTGTGTTTTGCCTGGTTGGACACAGCCAACCACCCAACAAGAGATCTTTATTCTTTTATTAAAATCCTCCTTTTCTGCCTGAGCATTGCAGGGTACAGAAGAACAAGGGATGTATTTAACACCAGTGTGACCCATCCTCCAAAACACATCTGATGCAATGAATTTTTGCTGGGTTTTGTTATAAAAAAGCCAGAAGATGGGTTGCTATTTACTACCACTCTGACAGGATCAAAAGCCATGGTGTGGGGTAAATGCAGTGCCCCGGCACTTGCTTGAGCTGATTCAGCTCCCACAAAATGTTTCAGCTTTCAGTGGGACTCATGGATGATTTAAAACTAAAATCACTGCTGTACTTGCTCCCTAGGTCACTGCCAAGGGCCCTTCGCTTGGCCGTGTAGGTGGCACAGGCAGTCCAGGACTCAAATCACTCCCCTTTGCTCCAGTGTGTGGCACAGCTGCATCAAAGAACAGTGAAATTTCTCACTTTCAAACAGTTCAGTTCAGGCTTTGGTGTTAAAGCAATCACTGAATGGCAGCATTTCCCTGATCCCACCACTCTCTGCTCTGCTCTAAAGCAGCAGAGAGCTTTATCCACAGGAGCAGACTGACAGGGTGTATCAGCTCTCTGCTTTGCTCTTAGGCATGTCTGGCGTTGTTTCTGCAGAGTTTATCAGTAGTCTTTTCTGTTCCTCTCCAGCAGTTACACACAGAGCTGGGTTCCCCAGAGAGGCCCTCCCGTGCAGGGCTGGAGATCCAATACACTGTTCCTGTGCTGCCGGCTGCATGGTGACAATGTGAAAGAGAAACATTCACCTTCTGTGTCACTGACAGCAAGCTTATCCCACAGGGTCTTCAAGGTCCATAGAGGTCTTCTGGGGCTGGAGTCTGAATGACAGCAGTAAGTGATGAGCCAAGCACTGTGGAAAGGCTCAGCTCAGCTCTGGCTCTGATTGTTGGTAATGTATTATTTCATTCTTTGTTTAGTGTGACTGTGTGGGAGCTTGTGAGCCCTGCTCCTGCTCTTGTTTTAGGCAGTGGACAATAAGAATGAAAAGGCAGTCGCTGTCCCAGTGAAATAGATGAAAGGTGGTTCAGAAATTCCAGGTGTGTTAATTAAGCAGGAGTGCCTTAGTATGGGCAGGAAGAAAGGTTAAGTGTTGGAAGCTAAAGGAAATACTGTGTTGGCAAGGCTGAGAGCGGTTATTTCTCATAGAGCAAATTGCAGGGAGGGAGTTTTCATGGCTTATTTCTTATCTGTGTTTCCTGCTGGGACCATCACTTCCATGGTTTTCCCCTTTTCCTTCCCTCCCCTTAACTATTCCCAGCCCCTCCTGGTCTGATCTGTCTCTAGGGGGTAACCCCACCCAGTGGGTGAGAAAGTGCCTCTCTGCATGTGTTCAGTGTGATGTGTGCCCTGTGTGCAGTGATTTGGAGCTCACGTTGGCTGTGCAGGGCCCCAGCATTAGCAGTGCAGTGGATGTAACCTCTTATCTGGCCTTGGTACGTCAGTAGAGTTGTTCAGCTCACCCGGGGGGGCAGGTCTGGGCCTCTCCTGTATGTTGCACCAAGGATAAAGATGAGCTTTACATGGTGTGAAGCCTTGCACAGTGGGATGGGGAATCTGTGCTGGGTTTACAAGGAGATGCTGGCTGCTCACCAGCCCCATCCCAACTGGGCAGCTATTGGCAGCTGCTGCTGGTGGGTCTGTCTCAACCAGCTTTCTCACGTGAGGCTCCTCTGCTCTCCATTACACTGAGGTTGGAGGGAGAGCACCCGGCTCCTCACACGCTGTCTGAGGTGATGGACTGGCTCTGAATTTTGCTGACAGGGACTGTGGTGGAGGGTTTCTATAGAGGCCCCAGCTCAGGGCAGGATTTTAGCAGGTGTTGAAGTCTCCCTGAGGCCAGTTTCCGGCAAGCTGAAAGCAGCCTTTCAGTGTTACCAGCGATGACATTGGATGAGAAAACATTTTCTTTTAAACAGTAGGTTCTTCAAAGCAAGATGGGAAAAGCAAGAAGTCCTTCCCAAACTAGAATTTGCTTCCTAGAGTAGAGCACCGACAGCTAATGAAAGCCAGATGCCTTGGCCTGTCCCAGGAACAGGAAAGGGAAGAAAAGCCAACCTCAGCAGCCTGAAAATCTACAGTTACAGGAACCTGCTCCTGGATCCAGGGTCTCCCAAGCAATAGAGGAGTTTGGGAAGTGCGTGTGTTTGTGACACTGAAGGATGCATGCAGGCAGCAGAGGGGACCTGTACTGCTGACACAAACTGAAGCAGCTTCCAGCAGCTGGATTGCTTCCAGGATTTGCCTGAAGGGGAGGGAGGATGTTGAAAGCTGATTCAGGGGACCCAGGGCTCTGTTACATTAAACAAAGGCCCGGCGAGCCCAAGAGCCTGGCCTGAAGGCTCGCTGTTGCAAAAGCTGTGTAAGTGTTCAGGGTCCTTCCTGGATGGAGACAGCAGTTAGGAGCTGAGCTGTGACAAGCTGTTTATACACCATCAAAGACAAGCCCAGGTTGGCCATTCATTGCCCCTTACAGCTTTCATGTGGCGGTGCCAGTGTGTAAGGCAGCACCGGGCTACACTCCCACGGTGTGTTCATCCTACCCTTCTGCATCATCATTCTGCAGGAAAAGTGGTGGGAGTTGTATGTTTGTGGATGGAAATACATGAGCACGGCAGAAATGAGTCTGACGCACTTTCTGAACGACCAAGGTCACCATACAAGTGTGTGTATATGCAGGAATATAAGTCTAAAGCAGGCGTGTGTGCATGTATAAATGTGTACACATGTGTCTGTGTGTATATACACACTCAAGCAAAACTGGAATAAGCTGGAAAGTACCTAAAAGAGTTGCAAGTAGTACAGTGGGCAAGAGAAGCAAGTGCCCCCTTTCCCTGGGCTCCCACAGCCAGCCCATCTCTGCCAAAGACAATGGCAGGAAGCCAAAGGGAAAGAAAGGGATGGGGGGAGGCAAACTAGGCTGGGCGTCCTCTGATTCACAGTGGGAGTACGGAAACGCAGGGGTTTAAGTCTTTTTCGTGAGCCTTTCATCTGGACTTAGAGAGCTGGTACAAGCCATGCTCACTAGCCATGCCCCTGGGCTTACATGCAGACCTCAGACTGTGGATTTGATCCAGTCCTGCTGATTTTCTGGGTGGAGATGAAACACTGATTTCCTCTCAGGAAAGCTCATCTCTTCCTTGGAATGGTTAAGTAGTGCTGACAGCGCATATACTTTCTGGGAGGAACAAGAGAAGAACAAACCCAGCCAGCTCCAGGTTTTGCAAGTGGTGCAGACATCAGAGAATAATCTTTAGTAATGAGCGACTGATAAGCACTTTGTTACAGCCACTCAGCCCATGTGCTTGACTGATCCTGAGGTGGGTTAATTGTGCTCTGGTGTCCTGGTTCAGATCATAGGAGGATGCCAGATCCAGGCAGCCACAAGTATCTGTGTGCTGTGGATCTGGCTCATACTAATGCTATCTGAGAGGTGGATCAGCACAGGTAGCACTTGGCATGGGGAGAGCCTCTTCCTGTTCCTCTGCCTGCCCCAGCCAGCTCTTCTCACTGCACCATCCTGGGCTCAGCTGTCAGATTTTGATTAACGAGTGATCCATGCCAACACCACACAGGTTGTCCAGTTACAGCTGACTCCTAAAAGGCACATAGTCCAGTAGACACGTGTACGTTATTAGTAGTGCTAGTCCAGCAGAGCAAGCAGCTCTTCATCATATATGGCTTTCACCAAGATATTATAGCACAGTTTCCACTTCACAGCAATTAATGCAGTCTTTCCTGTTCAACAACAAGAAGCACTATTGTCATAGATAGATAGGTCTGCAGAGTTCAAGAGCTTCTTATTCCAATCTGGAAACCCCAGAAAATTGCTGACAAAACATTTTTCCTGTGATTTAAGCATGAAGAAAAATAAAATACTTCAGGAATATTCCATAAGTGGTTAATCTCCTCTCTGTTTTCTTCCTCCTTATCCCTCCTAAATAAATATAGCAAGCCTAGTATCATGCAGGCCTAGTACCACGCACATACTAGTGACTTTGAAATTAAATAAAAGTGGGATTGGTTATTGATGGTATTGATGGATACCGATGGACATCTGACAATGCTTCTCTATATATCTAGGTTTTTGCAATTTTTGTCATAAATGACTTGTATTGCTTTAGATGGAGAGATGAAATGCAACTGAACCTTTCTTGTGTACCCTCGTACAGGTTTGAGGAGTATAAAAGATATCAGTAAGAGGGGGAAGATCTGGCAGAACCTAATTCCAAACTATTTTCTTTGCCTTGTGTCTTACCAGGAGAGTCACTGGAGCAGATGCCTGGATTTAATGTGAATTATTTTAAGCCTTTTTTTGAGGAAGCTGCAGGAGCACAGCTACAGTCAAACAACTTTTCAATGCCACTGTCACCAGCAACAGGCATTTACTAAAAATCAAGCGAACCCTTTTCTAAATATGTAAGTAAAAGACTTGCAGGCTGGCAAAGCATGAGAAGTGGTGCTGCTCAGCAGGCTGGGCACAGGATTGAGTTTGAGATGACCTAGGTTCAGCCCTCAGCTGTGCTGTAGACCTGCACCCTGTGACCTTGAGTTTAGGTCTTTCTCTCTTACCCAGCCTCAGTGTTTGTCTAGCTTTGTTATCTGTGGGAATTACTAAAGATGGTGAGGTTAAGCATCAAAACTGTAAGTCAAACGAGCTATTGGGGAGGGAATGGAAGGCTGAAATTACATGAGCTTCTTCTAGCTTTGCTGCTGTCTTTCCAGGTACTGACTCAGTAAAGTCCTCCACGATCAAGGACTGGACTTGGACTAGACCGGGCAGGTTGCACAGATACAGTGATCCCTGGTAGCCCTGGCTAAATGGGAAGAGCCTAGCCCCTTAGCTGTAGGTCTGTTGGTGGAGCAGGCCCTATTTATTCATGTAGTTGGGTTCAATTGCAAAGTCTTTGCAGCCAGGACTGTTTTCAATCTGGTGGCTCTGCCCAGAATAACAGGAGCAGGATGTCAGTGGGAGCCTCTAGAGCTTCTGTAGCACAAAACCTGATCAGTCCCTAATAGATAATGTTTCCTGTCTCCAGCTTTTAAGGGAGCCTTGTGGGCCAAGCGGATGGAACTCTTCCTCTGTTTTACTGGTTGCGGTCTCCAGTTCAGGCAGGTATAACAGGGAAGCGCCTGTTCTGCTCCCTCAGCTCTGGATGCTCTCCAGATGCCACTGGGGAGACCTGGTGGCTCCTGAGAAAGAAAATATGCCCACAAAGGCTCAGTGGAGTGCTAACCAGCTATCCCACACCTTGGGAAGCCAGTGCTATCTGTGGCTCTGCCCTGATGAAGCTAGGTACCGGCTGGGAAAGTGCCAGGCCTGGGCGAAATGATCAGGCAGAGTGTGACAAGGGAGCCAGAGGAAGGAAGTGAAGTCAGGCTGTGATCCACACCAGATGCACACTCTAGAGCTCATTACCCCCTGACCACGCGCTGCCCTCATCTGCAGCTACAACTGCTGGGAAGATGCCAAACGTGGCAAGGATCTGGCCCATTCCCAACACTCCCTTTAGCCCTTTCCGCAGGACCCTGTGCTGGCTACATGGGTAGCACAGAAATCTCTGTCCATGGCCAGCTATAGTGTAGCATTGAAGCATGGTGATTTGTAGGGACTGGTATGATCCCTCCTGGGCTTGGTGGAGGGCCAAGGCTGAAAATGTTGGGTGGGTAGCAATCACAGAAAATATTTGCATTGTTTATGAGCATATGAAGAGTCATGGGGTTTAAAGGATATACCCATCCAGTACAACCAGTAAGTAGTTGCTTAAGACAGCCTGCTGCTGGGACAACCAAATCATGGCTTCAGGGAAAAGAGGGGAGAAGATCCTGTTCCCTGCTGACAGCAGCCCTCCCTCTGTCCTGAAATCCTACAGGACCGGGAAGACTGGGGCTCTGATCCTAGGGTCATAGCTGAGAAAAGAGGAGGTGAGCTCAGAGAGGCGGCTCCACAGGAGTTTCTGACACCAGGAGATGAGGTGAAAGAGCTGGAGCTTGGCCTTTTCATGACTCTTAGTAGCACTGATTTGTTTGAAGAAGTAGCAGTTGGAAGGAGAGGGAGCAGAGCAGACACAGCTGTGGGATAGGAGGCCAAAGAATAAAGAGGCAAGACAAGGGAAGACCACTGCTAGGACACTAATTCAGCCAAGACAGCTGCACATCTCGTGGTGTGTTGTTTGGGGTTTTTAAATCGATTTTTGTACTAACAGACAGACAATTAAGCTGATTTTTTTTAATGTTTCTCTAGTTCTGAGTCATTTCCTGGGGGGTTGGAAGAAAGCAGCATTTTTTTCAAACCTTTAAACCAGTGTTTTAGGGTTTGGGTTGAGGGTTCTTTGTTTCTTTCCTTTCTTTCAGTGAAACAGTTACATTTAAAAAATGTAGTGTGAAAACCAAACCCAAAGGGTGACAACCCCTAAACTTCTGCCAGAGTTGCTCTTTGCTCACAGAAATGGGTGTCCATAATGAGTAGGCCAAAGCAGCATACAGGGTGAAAGACGAGACCTGCCAAAGCAGCCCGGCACCAGACTGTCGTGTCATCGTATTCACCCGCAGAGGTTGATGCTTTTCCCAGCTCCTACACACGTCACTAGTGTTGGTGCCTGTCTGCTCAGCAGCATGCTGACCTTTCTTCTGGTTTACACATCAAAACGGACTGCTTTGGCAGTGGTTTCTAGCTCAGTAAGCCACATGCATTTGCAGTGTAGTGGACATAGCTGGCTATAGCCTCCAAAGCACATGTATTAGTAGATGCTGTTAATCTGGAGAAGCCTAGTGTGAAACAATGGTGAGTGTGGATCTTTTTTTGCCAGAAAGCTGGAAGTACAAAGTGTTAGTTAGATCTTTGACTAATAAAAGTGGACATCTGCAATCAAGCTAATGTGCTAGAGACTGCAGCCTAATTGAAACCAAAGAAGCAAAGGGGCTGCCAGCCTCAGAGCAGCACACATTGACAATGAAGAGATGTGTTGGCTTTTTGAAAATAAACTGCAGTTAACCACCTTGAAGGAGAAGTCACATCACCCATGAGGCTCCCAAGCACCAATTCTGTCCTGTCTTGCCTGTGGATTTGGGACAGAAGAGCCACCAGCAATGGTGAAACGAATGGCAAAAACCTCCACTCCCACATCAGTGGGTCCTGGACTCATTTTCTGGCCTTTTTTGTTACGAATGTCCTGTAGTACTTGGTGTCCAGAATGTTTTACACATAGTTTCTCAACAGAGAAGGAAGAAAATATACACTTTCAGAGTTATTGCTTGTACATCACACAGTTGGCATGAGAAGGACCACTGCTCTTGGTTAAGCATTGGTGTAATTAAGCAGGAAGTCAGAGGCAGTGCAGTTATCTCAGATCCAGAGAAGCTTATCTCACTGCAATATTTAGCCAGTTATCCTCCCTAAATAGTATGCAATGAAGCCAGTAGTGGGAGAAAACTCTTAAAGGTATGCTCAGTGATACAGTGAATATGGCAGAAAAATACAAAAGGTATGCTGCGACCATGCACAAAGCAAACTTGATCCTGTCTCTACCCCCGGTTTGTCATGACTGGCTTTCATGGCGCTGATGCTTGCTAGGACCCTTAGCACTGCATGATGTGTAGTAACACCTGGAATTAAATGCTAGCCTGAAGCGCTAACCCTTGAAAGTCAACAAGCACATGGTCAACATCAGGCGCTTGTAAAATACAGCCTGGCTGTTGGAAACAGCTTGATTTCTTACTCACAAGAGATTGCATTAACCCGTTCTCAACTAAATTGGCAAGAGGCAGTGATTTGATGTTTTAAAACAAAAGGAAGCAAGCGGATACTGGTGACTAATTTCCTCCAAACAGCGTCATGTGGGTCATCTTCCTCACATCTTGTTTGTTCTGCTCATTAGTCTTTAGGTAGATATTCATATATCAACTATTATTTTTCCTCTGTGAATTGTGGTTTTCTGCCCTGCTGCAATTTCAGTTTCCAGTGTAACTGGGAAGCCAACTCCTTTCTAACTACGCAAAAGATGAACTGTGTTTCCTGCAACTTCAACGTCTCTAATGCTAGTGGTTGAGTAATAGCCGGACACAACAGTGTCTTCTGTAAGGAAATATGCCAACAGTTGTTGCTTAGAAGTGAATAAAACTTACTCTTTTTTAAAGTAAAAAAAAGTGTTTTGAATGATTTGAAGCTGCAATAACAGTCCTTTCCAGTCAAAGCTTACCTTTCACAACAACAGGATGCACTGCTCTATTTAAGCAAGTAATAATATTGGTTTTAGTCACTACACACACTTTGCTTCCTGTTGGGGGTATTGCACAGAAACTAATTCATTGCATACCAGATAACTAATTCATTGCATATTTACAGATTTTATATACAGAGATGTTTTCCAATACCATCTGTGTGTAAAGAAAATATATCTTTGCAATAAGCTAGCGTGATCTGTTTATTGGCTGTACGAGCTACAACGAAATTAAGGAGAGCAGCCTCTACAAGTCTGTGTTGCTTTGTTAGGATTAACAAGGCTGTGTGTATTTAGGGTCTCTATGCTTCTGACTTACAGTCAGGAAAATTGACTGTCACAAAATGTTCATTCTGGTTGCACAAGACCTTTCACCCAAAAACTCCCAGTTGCTTAAAAGGCAATTACTGGGAGCAATGGCAAGATCTGGCCTAAGGGCTTCTGCATTTGCCCCCTGCTAATGATCTGCTGGAATTCTGTCATCTCACAAAACATGAGCACAGCAGCAGTAATTCTGATGTCTGTCATTGCTTCCTTACTTATATTAACAGTTTATTTCATGGCTGACTTCCCGTCTTGCTAAGTTAGTTTCTCCATGTCAGGCTGTACTAATGAATAGAGAACAGATTCTGACCTCTCTCTTTTCCAGGGGAAAAAACCACAAGCTCAGCTGAAATCAATGGAGCTGCTCTGCTTTGAGCCGGGTATAAGGAGGATAAGGAGGATCCTCATTTGCCTTCAGGTAAATGCCCTGGGGCTTTTCTTTCAGCCAGGCAAATGCTACTGCTGACATTATCCTAGAAGTAATTAACATTTCAATCATCTTCCTATTTCAGCAATGCAGTTCCTGTCATAGCATTGAAGCAATAAGACATGACAGGCAATGCCCCATGCCTCCAAACTGAGAGGCTGTAATGAGATCCTGAGGACTTCCCTTAAGGTGGAGGATAGGCTGGATCACCTTTAGAGAGACACTGGGGAAGGAAACGCTTATCAAAGCTGGTGACAACTTTTAGCGTGCATAGGTAAATCAAGGCTGTGCTGTGGTTTCTAGATTTTTAGAGAAATATATGGGTTTTTATCTATCTGTATGTCAGTGGAGGGGTTTTAATCAGAAAACTATCAACATTTGCAGATCCAGGGTTTCATTCATCATCTGAAGTCAGACTGAACATCTGCCAGCCCAGACAATTGTTTTAACATCTTCCTGCTGAGCTAGCCACTGCTGGGAAGAGGAAGGTGGTGTTAAGACACCATCTAACCCTAAGGGCCACATTTCCTTCTCAGTGTAAATCGGAAGCCTCCTTTCAGTTCAGCAGAGTTAGAAATAAAACTGTGATCAGAATGGACCATGCTTTTCCCCAATGCCAAAATGGGAAGTAGGTCACACTAAATAGTGCACATAAAGGGGAAAAGAGGCTCAAGGGGAATCTTGTCACTGAAATTCACCTTTATCCTCTTGTCACATGAATTACAGTCCCTGAACACTTCTCTCAAGCTGTGTTTAGCTCCTTTATCACTTACACCCCTTCACCATCCTGTTTGTTCCTTTGGCCAGGTCTTTCACTGCAGTTAATTGACCTGGTTTCACTGATTTCTGTGAAGATCGGCCAAGCCTCTCAAGCTGGAGAAGTGGGTCACCGTGCACCATGTACACCAGGGCTTTGGGGGGAGGTTGCCTTCAGTCCCTCTTAACTGAGGAGCCTTTTTGCTGACACGTGAAGCTGCATTTTCTCCTCTATTTCACCAGACTATGACGCTTCCGTAGGAGGAACGCCTGGGAAGTGGTGTGAGGAAAAGTAGGGTCTGGTGACTCAACATCTGTGCGAACCCTACGTATGTTGGTTCAGATAAATTTAACTCGAGACTTCTTCAGCTTGACAAGCTTCAAACAGAAAACAAAACCAGCAGATTGTAGCTCCCCAATGAAGGGGTTATTGCCAAACGGATGCGCTGCATCAAGCGCTTACGAGAAACAAACGTATGCAAGAGGGAGGAATAAACCTTCTGTTAAAATTATTGCAAACAAAACTGTGAATGTTGCCATCGCTCTTGAAATTTGACAGAACGGAATTTCCATCCCTCAAAAAACTGCATTTTGCCCAAAGTGGGAAGCAGAAAGCTTTTTATTTATAAAAAAAAAAATTAAAAGAAGCTACAGGATCTACCCTTCAAACCCACTTTCTTTCCAGACCAGGCTAAAATTATGCTTAGAGTTGTATTAATTAAGCTAAATGATCAGCTCTAAAAAGACCCAGTCCGAAAAACCAGGAAAGTAACTTAGTGGACAATTTTATTCATTGCAATGGAAGTACTGGACTGTTTCAAGCTAAGCACCAGATTAAGTACTTAAGCAGTTCAGAGCCAAAATTCATCCAATTTCTGTAAGATAAAAAGCAATCCCATTTCAGTACAACTAGTGTGTTTTATCAGTTTCCTTTTGAAATATAGACCATAATAGCAATTTGTGAAACAGACACCTCCCAGGCTGAATCACAGAGATACTTGGAAATGAACAACAGAATTCAGGTAGTGATATTTGCTATAAAACAAAGGATCCCAATGAAAATTATGTGTTTCACACAGGAAGTTTTCCAGTGTCTTCCTGAACTTGTCAGACCTTCCTCTTTTGCTTTCCAACTCTGCAATGCAAGCTGGTAATGACTATGGTTAGACTGAAAAAGGATGGCTAAGTGGAGCAGCAGATACTTAGAGCTACGTACTGCTCTTGGTCCATCTATTCACCAGTGCCTTCCCTACAGGATGTACCTTCAGTGACAGTAAGAAGCTAGCAAGCCCCTGGTCTAGAATGCAGCTCTGGCATTTAACATGGTCACTGAAAGCCTTGCTGATGCAAATCAGGCTGATTCATAGGTGTCTTCTCTTGATAACCAGTGCACACAGATCTGTCAGCCTGGTCACTGCTCTGAAGGGCTGTGAGGCATCATGTTCTACGGCATTTGTAGAATCCAGTCTTTATTACTTGCTAACAGACTTGAGTACCAAACTTGTTTTACTACTGAATGACGTGAAAGCAGTGAGATATTCAGATTCTCTGGTTGTGGGAGAGTAAGGAATGTGTCCTTAGCTGTAGGATGGTGCTCAGCAAATTGTAATGATCACAGAATTGTTCCAATTACACCATCAGTATATCTATGATTAATACGTGAAAGCCAAGGCAGGCAAACATATGCTTTGGGTTTTATCTTCTGCACAAGCCTCTAATCTGTCCTCAGGATATTACCACGTAGTTTATCACGACCTTGGCACTAATTTTTAAAACCTCAAGATTTCAGCCAAAAAGATCTGGCCATTTACTGTTTTTCTTTCTTATAAAGGCAGTTGTTGTTGTTACCTCATTAACTATTTAGCATCCTGCAATGAGCTTAGCTTGGCAAAACCTCAGCATTGTAAACCCTGAAGGGAAAATGTCATTGCTCTCCCTATCTGATACATTTTGGTTAGTAGAGATTTAAAAGCAGCAGTAACAAACCCTTAATAAGATATGGTTGGCTAGAAGATACAAAATAACTATTAAGCTGTTTTACATCTGTTTCCTTTTGCATTTATTTTGCCTTATCTAACTGCATACTTAACATTAATCTGCTATCACAGTAACTTGGATTATTCTGTTTCTGTGTTTAGCCTCCACGTCATTGTCACTGAATTTCATTACTGCTACTTCACCAGCAAATAATGAGTGTCTTTTCAGTTACATACCAGACTCCTTCAGTCAAAGTGATTAGCAGAACGTCTCTTTAAAAACCTCTGTCAGACAGAGGTATGAAGAATGACTGTGCTAGCTCCAGTCAGTTCTGTATTGCCAGGGAGTTCAGATGCGTAGAGTCTGGTAATTACATATAAAGTAGGATGATATTCTGAAAGATTGGGGGCAAATCAGTGGAAAGCTTTACATGCTTCAGAAAAAAAACCATCTTTTGAGCAAGCACATTTCCCTTAAAGTGCTTCATATGTAACAGTGAATGTTGCACAGCAGGTTCAGCAAAAAAAGGGGAAGATTGATATTTTTTTTCAGTAGGACTGTGAATAATTTTGGTTGGGTTTGTTTGTTGTTTTTTTTTTCTGGCAAAGTGAGTCAAAAAGATGGTAAATGCTTTTTCCCATTAAAGAAATGTGAGAGGTTGCCTCTGCTCATCATTTTTCAATGTTGAGGTGCAGAGGGCTCACTCATGGGGTATGGGCTGTGGTAGAATTGGCATTTCTCCACACAGCAGCGCACATACACGCCCACGGCAGTATAAGGGGCTCTCAAGGAGACCCTCTTAGCCATCCTGGCTGGCCAACATCCGTGGCAGGATGTGTCATCTAAAGACAAAATGGGGCCTGAAAATAAGAATATTAAGTGCTTCCTGAAAGGGGAGGGCTGACCTGAGCATGGCGCCTGTACTCAGCGCTGTATTTGTTTGCAACTCTGCAGGTGCCAAGTGCGTTGATTGTATTAGAAGAGGATAAATGCAACCTGATAAGGACAACTGCGATGTTCTGCGTGTTGGTGAGAATAATCAATTGCAAAGAAACAGAGTGCAGAGCCAACAGAGCGAGCAGTGGTTGGCTGAAAAGGTATTGGGGTTGGAGTGGACTGCAGGCTCAAGGCCAGCAGTGTCATGCAGCTCTTCATAACAAAAAAAAAAAAAAAGAGTAAAAAAGGCAAACATCATACTGGGATAGATCAGTGAAAGTGTGGTCGATAAGCTGTGAGATCATCCTACGATTCTACTCAGCATGAGTAAGGCCACAGCTGGGGTGCTATATCGATCCTGGGGCTATCCACTTGAGGACAGTTGTGGTCAGCTTGAGAGAGGTGAAGAACAGGGATGACTCAGAAAGAGAAGTGACAAAGAAAAGTTGAAGGAACATCTGAAGAAATGACTGAACAGAGGCAGTGACAGATCTGTAAATAGCTGCTATGAAGAGGAAAAGAGACTAATCTTAATGTCAATTGCAGGAAGAGTAGTGGTAGGCTTAAATAATAGAAACATATAGCTTGGAAATTAAAAGAAATTAAAAGAATTGCCAATGTGAATAATGGAGGCACAATGGAGTAAGTTGTCTGAGGTTGCCCCACTAGACGTATTTAAGAACAGGTTAAAACATGTTAGTTAGACATGGCATGGGTTTGCCTCCAAGCACGACTGGGAGACCTCCTAAAAGGTCTCTTGATCCTATTTTTTTAAGCTTCTGTTCTTGGCTGTAATTGTACTGCTTTTTTTAAATGTTAGGGACCAAAAGAAGACTTTTCTAGGAAAGTTCCCCTAGATGATGAACATCAGGGTCTGATCTTTCAGAAACCACAATAACTAAAAGCCATGTGTGGGAATTCCATTTGCCATCAAAATGACTGAGAGCAGGGCACTCTCTCAGTGAAGTGTCACCTCTTCTTGTTCTTTCATGTGTCGAGCTAAAAGGTGCAATATTTGGTTTCAAGTAATGGCAACAGTTGCAGGGAGTTGGTGAGGAACAAAGCCAGAATGTGTCATTTCTGCTGCCTCCATTTGCTCTTCTCATAGAGAGGAGCATCTCTGCTCATCTGCTCCTACCCTGAACAGTTGCTTTTCCCATTGGTCCCACATGTCCAATCCATTCAGCCAGTGCTGCATACAAAGTACACTTGTACTTACAGCAGCAGTTTTGGTAGCTTCATCTCTTTCCTCCAGATTCATTTTTGCCAGCATCTAGTGACAGCTAAAGTAACTCCCAGCAGCACCATGAGAGAAGAAGAGGGAATATGTTCCACAGTTCAGTTCCCTGCTTCCTTATGCACTGATAAAAGCATGTTGCCAGAACACAGGTTTTATCCTGGCTTTCTAGGGAGAACAAGGAGATAACAGCTTAAAGAGCAGGAAGGGAGGAGCAGGTAATGCTTGAGAATTGGGTGAGGTTTCCAGCCTCAAAGGCACACTCCAGGTGAAAACATGGGACCTGCTTTTCAGATTTACAACTCTTTCAGTGAGTCCACGGATGGTCTCAGATGAAGGACATTTTTTGTTTGTATGATTTGTAAAAAACCAAGTTTGAATAATGTTGAGAGAAAAAAATCAATCCACCTCCAATAAGGAATAAAATCCTACCCCTTGCACTTCTGTGCTTGCACTTTAACAAATTAAACAGAGAAAGAAATTCAAGCTGACTATTAGAAGTTTATTCCAGCTGAAGAATGTTTCAGAGTTTGGATGTGAAGACTGTCTTCATTTGACAGACAGCTGGAAGGGTATACATACTTCAGTAAAGCACTGCTGGTTTCCAACAGGCAGTAGCATCTATAAGCCTAAATACACTTTTCTATTTTAATTACATGACTAGTACTCATGAATGGGAGCTTGAGCTTTATCTCCACTGACCCTGAAAATCACCTGGAGGTTTATGATGAAATGAAGCATATGTTTTCTGTGGTTTTTTCCTGGAAAATGAGGAAACACAAAAAAACTTGTTCTAGTTTTTATTTTTTCAGGAAACAATGTGATACACCATCACAGCTTCATTATTGCAGGAAAATTTGGAGGTTCTCCACTTTAGTTTCTGTGACATACATGAGATTTGGCAGTTGTACGCAGATACTCAGATCAAGATTCCATACATGACAGTCTCTGCCCTGAATATCTGCTTGAGTGTAAACCACACGAGCAGTAATTCTGGCTCCTGCTGATAAATTAGATCATCTTAATAGATGAATTATTGCAACGAATGAAAATTCTGTCTACACCTCTGTCACATTAATGACTGTAGTGGTGTCAAAACACACAAAAAAGCTTTTAATTGATAGCTTGATTATGGGTCTAGCCACAGTGATACAGAGCTCTGGCTCTGTGCAGATTTTGTCTGGGAGCAATGCCTCAGTGCTTACTCCAGTTTCAGACCTGAACAAAGGCACTTGTTATAAAGTTACAGAGGTCCTAAAAAGTCTTTACAGTGCACATGCTACTTGCACACTAAATGTATAGATAGGAGTGGAGTGTAGATCAGCTCTCTCTGAAGGTCATCATGACTGCTGGGAGCCCATAGGAAGCCAGGAATCCTAGTGAGCATCCTGGATGTATCAGCAGAACAAAAATTCTCACAAAGGGATAGTATGGAAAATGGTGGACAAGGGACAAAGACATGCATGCAAAGAGAAATACAGCTACACGAATGTGCTCAGCAGGGACCGATTTGCCTTTTGCCCCCAATATTAGGTGACTGCATGGGAGACAGAAAAAGTGATTTTGACATGGTCTGCTAGAGTTAGTATTCCTTTCTTTCCCACCCACCCCGGGCTTTCTATTAGTTTTTTTCTCTGTTTTTCTCTCTCTCCTATGCATTGTCTTCACATCCGTGTCTTACTATTTTTCACAGTTCTTTTCCCTAAGGCTTTCACTATGCTTCATCCCAGCTCTTCCCAATACAGCTATGCAGATTTACAAACCCTTTCATTTCCCATGACACTGCTTACATTCACAGGGCAAAAATCAGCCTTTTCTTGCCAGGTTACGCAGCCATCCTCCCTGCCACCCCTGAATGGCTCCAGACTGCTATTCCCTTGAGGACTAAACTAGATTAGGATTTATTAAACCCTTAGCCCCCAGTTTGAATGATATATGGCCTCAGGCAGTAGGCACTAAGGTGAATGCACAGTGCTTCTTTGTAAAGGCACAGTAAACCATGCTACAGAGTGCACTGCCCCAGGCATTTCTAAACTATCTTGTCCTGTGTCAGCAAGATGCCTTAAAAACTCTCTATACAGCTTTCATTGCTCCGTTCTCCCTTGGCTCCCACCCTGTGCATTTTAATACAGTAAGGAAAGGACTTCATCCTTAATTGAAATTCCTTTCATCAGCCCTGATATAGCCTGAACAAAGATACTGACATGAAAAAGCAGTCAAGAACATATCTTTAAAATGTCAATTTGCCACTGACAGGCATAAAATGCAGTCACTGCAAATCAAGACTCTAAACCCTCATTGTATATCACAAAGCTGCCACTTCCCCATCTCACTCCCCCCCGTAAGTTTTGTTGTTTGTACATCTTTGTTTTCCTTTCCACATTCTTCTCATACTGTATTCACAGCAAATCTGAGGCTAGCTGTGTCTTGATTAAACTCCTGCAAACCTTAGAGAAAGCCCTTTTAAACCCTGAATAGTACCATTTATCTTAGGTTCATACTTCTGAAGAAATTGATCATTCAAGCTCTGTGGGTTTCTCTGCCATTTTTTTTTTTTTTTTTTTTTTTTGTATTCTTTCTGGTGAAGTAATTGATGCACTTGTGTCCATACAGACCTTTAAGTTTATTGCTACATGGGTTTACATGGCAGGAAATTGCTACGATCTTGCTCAGCTGCAGCAAGAGAATACGAAATGAAAGTTCTTTCCACTGGCACAATGTAGGGAAGGATACACCCAACAGAAAAAACATAAGTATGGGCCATCTACTGGAAGTTATATTTAGCTTGCTTACCCTGGGTGACTAATGTAGGTGTTACACCTTAAAGTCTTGACCATACAGAGACCAAGGTCTGGGACTCTGGCTGCTTGTGTGATTGGAAACACCCATCACCTTCTTGAGCT
>JANHGB010052057.1:0-30013 GCA_026283785.1 Coracopsis vasa | reverse complement strand
GTCCGCGCTGCGGGCGGCACACGGTGCGGCGAGCTCGGCGCCTCCAGGGACGGCGGCCGCCTGGGTAAGATGTGGGCGGTGTAACTCGGCAGCGGGTCGGAGCTTTCCTGCCGCGACGGTGACAGGCGCGGGAATGACCTCTTCTGGAGAGCCCTGCCCCAACATTGTTCCCATGAGCGCGGCTGGGCTGCGGTCTACAGACCTTACCCAATTCCCCAAGTAGCGTGTCCCACACAGCCTTTTCCCTCGTTTGGCGTTTGGTCCTCTCCCATGCAAGCCGCGGTTCGGCGCCCGTTCACTGTGCGGGCGATCGCCACAAAGAGATCGCCACAAAGGCCAGGGAGGACCCCGATTTCTGTGCGTCCCCCAGACAAAACGCTCGCACCTGGGCTCCATGTGCGACTTCGGCATTTCCCCCCGTGCCACACCTCTCTCAAGGTCTTGCGCTTTGATTGAGAGAGAGCTACTCCTATAACCGTCTTCTCACGGCCTCGGGGGTGGACAAACACAAGAGAACTCTTAGAAGGGGAGAAAAAAAAAAAAAAAACAAAAGAAAGTTACATTTTCATATATAATGCTGAAGAGGGCAGAGACACGGCTCCAATGCTTCTTGTACTGGCTATCTAGATACATCTAATTGTTACGATACCTTGTAAATTCTTAGCTGTCTACAGATAAATAAACATAATCAGGCAAAAAGTTACTCCAGTCAAACATACGCAACCATTGATGAGCAAGGACTGTGCTGAGGAGACAGCTGAGTTATTTTCTGTGGAATAGGAGAAGTGCACTGCAGACAGATGGGCTAAAGAAAGAGTAATCCTAGAGCACTTCTTAAGGCTGAAAATATTCCCAAAGTGTTCTTAATCCAATCACAAGCCTCCCAAAGCCTGTTCCCCTCCCATCTCCAAAAGCAACCAGCTATGGAAGATGGACACAGTCCACCTGTTAAATCTCACAGCTATCAGAAATGTCTTGTAGTTCCAACTATACTTTGTAAAATACTCAGTTTCCATCACACCATGAAGAAATCCACAGGGCCCTACATCCATTCAGTACATCAAAAGATTAAGCTGCTGTATGAGACCTGGATTCCAAGTGGAGATTGTAAAGTCTGTTAAGCTTTGCAGCAAGTAACTTTTATAACATCCATTAATCTCTTTGAAGCATATTCATGTATCCATTTCTTCGAAGTAAGTGCTACATGCAGTTGCTAAAAGCCTGTAGCTCCAAAATTCCCATTCCACAAATTCATCCTACATGGGCTAATAATAATTCATTGTCTTCTCTTGAGTAGTTCTACTAACAATACCATAGTATTAAGATTCTTTACATACAGCCATAAGCAAATAATCTTCACATGGGAGCAGTGCTCCTAAAATCACTCTTTGAAAGCTGTCTGGATAAAAAAGGACTTGGAACTTGCACTGTGCCCTGCACAACAGTTTGGGTCTTTCTAGGGATGTCTGCCTACAGATTCACTATCACAACAAGAATTAGTATTGGAGATCTGAATGACTCTTGGTCTTTTCCTCATTTGAAACTGTCTTGATTCCCTCCTTAACCAGAAGTTCCTAGATTATAAACCAGTATGGTATTCCTGATGGCAGCTCTGGGGATACAAGCCTGTCTAGACTAATCCAAAAACTTGTTCTTACATCATTTATATCCAGAGTACACAGGTAAACAACATGACATCCAGAACCCAGAAAGCCTGACTTCCTCAAGTGGCTGGTGTAAGCTGAGAAGCCAGAAACAGTTCTTGGTTTTGTTACAGATTCCTTCCCAAAAGAGGTGTGGTAACTGGTCCTTCCATTGTTCCAGTCCATCCCCTGACAGTATGGATTATGGTCCAGTGCAAACACCAGTGAATATAACTGCATAATTCATTGAAGACAGTCTGGCAAAGTTACTGGAGTAGAGATGACCTACTTTCCACTAGCCTTGGCCTGAGATTGAAGCTTTGCTCTATCAACAAAAGTATTACTTGTCAGTCCTTTTTTTTTTTTTTTTTTTACTTTCTGGAAGCATTCATAATAGGGTGGGAAAAAATTTATAAATATAAAATAAGGCCTGGTTTCCACTCTCCATGAGCCTACAAACTCAAAATTTCCAAAGAAATTAGAGGAATATCCTATAAGATTAAGAAGAAGAGAGTGAAAAATAAGATGGAGATTTTGTTACCTAACCCAGAACACTTATAAAGAGGCTGTTTGTTATTCTGTAGTCAGTGTGATGACTTGTAGAGGGTTAAATGGCCTCTGTTCCCAGAGGGGATCTTATTAAATTTAACAGCAGCAATAATGTTTTGCATCAGAAGACAGAGCTCCAAGTTGCAGCAAAGTATCTTCTAAAAAGCCAGAAAATCACAGGTTAAATAGGCGTTGGAGATTCTAAATAGCAGCAAGGTACCCCCTTTCCTTGTTCACTTCTTCATCTATCTCCTTTCTCAAAAGCCTGTGGATGCAGAAGAATCACACTGTGTAAATCAATAGGCTCATGCTACGTACCATCATAAGGAGATGTCACCTATGGATAGCAACCTAACGTAACCCATACGTAACTATATCTAACTCCCACCTGTGGAAATCTGTTAGTGCACTACACAAAGAGAGAACATTTAGGTTTTTTCCAAGCTGCTACTTTTCCTTGAAGGTCTGCAATGCAGTCTGTGATAGGAGGTGTTTCACCGACTTTACGGTGCCTGCTCACCATGTTTTCTCCACCCCAGTTCTCATGGAATGCAGTCTACTCAAAAGGGATAATAAGGTGAGTTTAAGGCCCTGGCTCAGGGGGAGCACCAGTGGTGTGTGACTTTGAAAGATGTCTCAGGCCAGGGATGGGAGAGCAGATGGTAAAATTCAGGAGAATTTTTGTCCATTTCCTCAGCTCTTCATGGAGCTCACAAGTCACTTAGAGAGCTCTTTAGAGACCCCTCTAGTGCTAGAAGTTACCATGTCTATAAGGGTCACATACTGGTTGGGAATTTCACTTTTTTGGCCAACCAGAGTAGCTAAAGATACTTACGTAGTCAAAGGATGCAATGGGTACTTAAGGACCTGGGAATCCTGATGCTCTATTCTAGAAAACCAGTCCTCTCAGGAGAAGTACATTTTGCAGACATTGTCTGTATTTGTGGGAAATGTTAACTTTTGTTTTCCATGGTTCTTTTTGCATGGACTCCCTCTGGTCTCTGGGATACAAGAGAGAGGAGGAGAAGAGCAGGAACAAGAATCTTGAACACACCTATCAGATGGGCCAGGATGAATCGCCACTCTTCTGCTCATTTCTTTTCATCCAACTGGTAGAACAAACAGCGGCTGCTGCTTCATAATCAGCAATCTGCAGATGGCTGGGAGAATGCTTTTGGGAAGCATGACTGTGGCTGACAAACAAGACCCAGACAAGAACATTAAGGCTCACTCTCAGGCCTCATCTGCACTGGGGAATTTTCTTCCCTCCTCCGAATTCCCACCATTGCTAATACAAATGCAGCTGCACAATTGTTAGGGATGTTGGGAGTCATAATATATGAGTTTTCATCTCGTCAGCCATTTGCAGTACTGTGTCAATTAACCCTCCTCAGAGCAGGGTTAACTGATACAGTGCTGAAAACGGCTGCTGGAGCCGAAAGCTGTCTATACTAAGGCTCCCATTGTTGCTAACCCTGGTGCAGCTGCAGTGGAATCAGCCCATGTGGGATTATTTTGGTAACAATTCTCCAACCTAAAAACAGCCTAAAAATGCAACATAGCCACCTTATGGGCCAAAGCACGCTTCCGCTGCACCTCAACAGCTATGCAACAAGGCTATCACCCTTCATAATCAGATTTTTCTTACAGTCCTTTCAGTCCAGGAGGTACCTTTTGTATTTCTGCATGAAATACTCAGTAGACTTCATCCTGGCAAACTGGTGTTCCTGTCACCTCCATAGGTGACTGCCTCTGCTCGTAAGATCTCACTAGCTCTGGACTTGAAGATACATTGGGGAAGAGCCAGTTGTCTGGTGGTGTCTTTTCATTGGTTCATTAATTATTTCATTCATTAATTCAAAACGAAATTAATTCAAAACAAAATTTGCCCTTTCACTCATGGAAACTTTGTGATTTGGTTTTTATTTTTAATTTCTTAATGCAGATCTAGTTCTTTGGTTTATGACTGGAGATTCTTGTTCACCAGCAGTTTTGCTATTTTTGATACTAACAAGAAAAACCTTAGTTACTGAGAGCAGCGCTGTGAAGACGCAAGCTGATTTTTGGTGAAGTTCTATATCGAATGAGCACAGTTGGCAGAATCAGTCCCACTTGTTTCCATGTGCTTTAAGAAGCAGTTATGAAACAGGCTGGTCAAATGGCTGTTTCACCTCTTGCTGAGTAAGGCTAATACTTACAAAAAGCCACTCTCTGTCCTTCTCCCACATCCACGTCCAAAACTAAAACAAGGAAGTGTTGTTTTGCATTTACTATACTTCTGAACAACTATTTATCAGACAGATGACGGCAGTCAGGGTTTTTTTCAGTGCAGTTTGCAAGTGTGAAAATATTGAAGTCTAGACTCAGCAGAAACCTCAGTGAAAAACTCCAGCTCACTAAAGCCCTTGATTAATGACAAGCAGGTTTCAATTCATGCACAGCATTTTATGCAAATACAGAACACAGCTATATGCAGAATGGTGAACAACTGCATTTGCCTACAGATATCTACAGATATCTCTACCTTCCCAGGGGCAGACACAGAGGAGATGCTGTCCACGGCCTCCCAGCAGTGGGGGTGAGCTGTAGAGCTCAGCTCAGGGTGCTGGGATGTTGAGCAAAACCTGATTTGGCAGAAACTTGGATACAGTTGGGTATTTTGAGAAAGGGAAAAAAAACTGTCTAGCTCTTTCTTCGTCTCTGATACTGCTGCTGTGGCTCTTTCTCTCTCCCAGGGATCCCTTTGGACAAACTGAGGGAGTAGGCAGGGTAACTGAGCTGCTGCAAAGCAGGTGCGACAGCAGCCTGTGGAGGGAGGAGGAACGTATTGAATACCCCTTTAGCTCAGATTTTGCTATGGGATGCATGACAAAGTTCTCAGGTCACAGCTGTCACACAAGGAGCCTGCCTTTTGGTAAACATACTTATGTATTTGCTTAAATGGTTTGAATTAATCTCCTGAAAGGTTCTGGTAAAAATGCTAAACAACTCCCATCCCAAATCCCAGTGGAACTGGATTTCTCATCTCTCTTAGCCCCTTTTCTCTTCAGTATTAGAGTCAGTATCTTGAATATGTTTTTATATGAAACTCTGATTAAAAGCACTTAAGACTGGCTCATTTTTCTCTGCAATGAGTTCAGTTATTCCCTTTTTATACCTTCCAGAATTTACTATACCATATCTAAATATTGGCTGCAGTCCACATGTTTTAGATCATTCTCTATAATGGTCCTGTTGTTACAGAATCCTTTGTGTGTGTGTGAGAGAGAACATGCATATGTTTTGGAAGCGAGGCAGGGTGCATATAATTGTTTGGAAAGAGAAATCAGGGTATATTAATTCCATAAGTGATTTCTGAACTGATAACATAAAAGTGATAGAAATAGTGAGCAGTGAAATTACATACCTCCAGTGCATTAGCTTGTATGTGTGGTAAATAGTACTTCTGATCCCTATACACTACTCTATGTATATTATAGTAATAAAATGACTCATTCACCTTTCATTGCTGTATAATTTTAGAGATCAGATTTATTGTCGTCACATTTCCTCATTTTTACTTATGTCCTAAATGTTGATCCTTCGAACTGAGCCATACAATATGTTAATTGACGTTAAGTTACATAAAGATGAAACTAAGGCAGCCGTTGAAAGTCCTTACTCATTACACAAAAATCTCATTACCTGCTGAAGACCATGCAGAGAATGCACACACGTAGGATATGTTAGTGATCTAGGGGAAAAGCAGGATCTGATGCTTCATTTGAAAAATCAACCAAAAGACCAAATAACCAAAAGAAAAAAACCCTTTTTTACTCAGTGTCACAGTGTATGGACAGAGCTCATGAGGTTTTAACCAAGAAATGCCTCTCTGCTCCCAGGACAAAATGAAATAAGTAGTCCTGACCCCGTGGACACCTTTGATTCTTGCCTGTGACTCTCCACATAGAAGATACATGTAAGTGGCAAACAGAGATCATCACTCTACAGCATGTTCATTCCCTGCATGGACTGATTTTGTGGCCAGCAAGAGTCACTTAGCTCACAGCACATCAGATAAGCCAGTTCACACTTGCTGCAGGCTGAGTGCCCTCACAATTGTGTTTATGGAGACACCACTGCATGGCAAAGTTGCTACCAGATTTCTTTTAGCTTCTCCTTGTGGACAAGTGCAAAGATAGTCTGCTGGTTATGTAAATTTAGTCCATTTAGTCCACTTTCCCATGCGGGAGAAGTTCTCAGCCACCCAGAGCAGAGCAGAGGTAAAACCTCCTGCGCTAACTATTCCACTCATGTCCCACCCTGTAGGGCCCTGTTTGAGGGATTAGGCAGTACAGAGGACTGAGTAGATATCCTTTTGTGCAGGAATGAATTTCACCCAAAGAGAGTGTACTTAGTTTCTATAATTTTTTTCCCCACAAGCTAAGATAAATTTCTGCTTTGGTCCATTAACAATACTTGTATTTTTAATGAGAATTATTTTGTACTCTATTTTCTTTGGAAATAGCAGTAATATAGTTTATGTGAAATACAAACAAATGAGGGAACAATTTTTACCTAAATGTATGAACAGCATTTTGCAATTTGTCATTGTGATATATTTATCTTTTGAACTTTAAGTGAGCTCAGCTGAAAAAAATGCTTCTCTTCAGCACATGACTGGAAAATATATTACACCAAAGAAGTATATTGCAGTTTCAGTTTAGAAATTAGTGGCTAAATATAATTTTCCACTATACTTACTTTCACAAAGTATGTAGTAAATTATTTACATTACAGTAAATTCTTAGTACATATTCCAAAAGGTGGTAAAATCAGCATTCTCACTCAAATTAATGGCTGTTTTGTGAATGTGCGTTAAAACTAAGATTTTTAAGATCTTTTGCTGCCTGCTGAAGCCTTATAAAACTACTGTAACATGGCTAGAACAAAACAAATTTGTCAACAAAATGAACCCTGGGGGAAGGAGAAGAAATTGGTATGGAACAGAAAGATACAGACTGGCCAGGAAAGTAATGACAGTTTACAGCAGCTGAAGATTTATTTGGGTCTGCTGCATGTATAACACCCATCTTTTAGTGGCACATACGTAGTTAGTGGTGCATAGTAGTTGCGGTGTGTAGTCTTTCTGATTGCAACCTCACACAGATCAAGAGATGCTGTGGTTTCAGCTGGTCATTCTGCACCGCTGGCTGCCATGGCCTGTCCTCAGGGGCAGGAGCAGCGCGGTGCCCAGGCTCCCTGCAGCACTGCCTTCATGCACGCCTGTGCAGGTTAAGTCTCTCCGTGCTTTTGAGCTGCCCCAGCAAGCTGCTGCCACAGCAGCAAAATCATCCAGCCTGTGCCTCACTGCTTCCCTGCCTCCAAAAGGCTTGGGAATGGGGGGAGAGCTGGATTTGAGCTGAGTGAACTCTTCCGGCAATGGCAGCTGCTCCCAGCCGCCATTTTGCCCAGGGGTCATTTGCCTGTCACATCCCAGACATGTAACCCTCATGTGATGGGAGAGCAGCCAAGCAGCCATCAGGAAAGGCTGGGGCCGGGTGGGAGCTGTGGCTGCTGCCAGAACAATTCATCTGACACACAGCCCCCTCCTTGTGCGCTCCAGAGCTGTACCCAGGGAAGGAGGCTGCTGGGAACAGGCTGTGGGCCTGATAAATGGTCCTGTCTGCCACGAAAGCTGGCATTCCATAGGATGAGCACCTGTTTCCTACAGCATGCATTCATCATATTTCCGCACTGCTCTGTTTCTTTGTTAATTAGATTGCTTTTTGTTCGATTTCCCTGTGTGCATATATAGAGTACAAAGGAGGGTCCAGGGCTCATAGCACTGGTTGGGAGCTCAAGAAATGGAGATTCCTCTTTTCCCATAGCCAAGCCTTCATTCATCTCTGACCATCGGCAAACCATGTACACCCAGCTCTTTGGAGGTGTTCGTATGTCTACCTCCCATCAAGCTAAGCAAGAATGAAAAGTCTGCCTATCAGGAAAACTCAGATCTAAGCATTCCCTATCTTCCACAGCCATTATGAAGATGAAGACATTTCTGGTCTATAGAAATTAGGGTAGTGGCAGTCATTCAAAAATCATGTATCTGAGAGAGGGTAGTGCAAACACTGAGGAAAAGCTGCATGGTTACCTAAGACAGAGAAACATCTTGCAATGTTTTTAGTTGTGACTCAGAATTATCAAAAAGAGGTTTAAACAAACCTTCATACTTAACGTTCTGTCTGAAGATATTCCTAGCCTTTTGTTTATTTTTTTGAATAATGATATTAGTTGGAGTCCATTATATAATCACAGGAAAATTAAAACTCTCCAGGGCATGATCTTACCTGTGCAATTAACTGGGGTGGTTAGAAGTACAAAGTGAACCTGAAGCAAAATTTGTACCAGAACCACACCTCATTATGTTTTGCTGCCTAAGTCTGTCATAAATAGAGATGTTTATTACACATCTGCCATTTAAGGTCCATATTATGTGCAGTGTTCTATTTTATATATATCTAAAAATTCAAAAACACACAATGACAAGCTGCATTACTATTAACTCATGCCTCAAGGACCAGGGGTGCATGTTCACATTGAGCCTTAGGTGATACTGCAATTCAGTCACTAGAGAGTAACAAATTGTTTACAGAAGTATATTGTGTAATTAGCATGCTTAGTTTCAGTCCATGGCGTTTCACTGGTGTGCAAGACCAATCAAGCCCTGTATATCCATTCACATTTATTAGATCAAACTATGTCCTTAGAGCACCACTCCCTCCTCTGCTTTCAACAGCAAGTGACACTAAAATCCGCAGTTTCCCAAATCAAACCCAGTTATTTTCTTTCCTTATAATTATTTTCTTTTTTTTTTTTTTGATCCTTTTTTAAATTTATTTCTTATTTTTATTTTTTATTATTTTTTTGTCCTGGGACCCAGTTGAGTAGGCAATTCTGTTCTCTTCAGTGACATTAGTCACATGCCTAAAATTAAGCAGGAGATGATGCGCTTTGCTGAGCAGAATGCAGGGTACTCCAACATCTTTTCAGATTCTCATCTGCAGGCTGAATATATTGACACTTTGTATTTTGTTTTGTTCTATGGGGCTGCATAGATTTAAAAAAGTGGAATCAAGAGGGAAACTAATGAAACTAGTAACAAAGACTTGAAGCTGGTCTCAGATTTGATCCAGAAGTGGCCACCAATCTGTTTTTGCAGTATTCTGCCGCTGCTGCAGTAAGCAGAGAAGATTAGCTGAAGTCATCTTAGTTTTGAAGATAAGGCGGTGTTGGAAAGATATTTTATTGCATTAGTACCTCTATTATGTTAACAGAGCAAACTGCAAGGCTCTACTAATTTTGCAGGGCCTTAGGAGTCTCAATACAGAAACAATGTGGTGAAGACTGCAAAGCACTGGAATATTTGTGAAAGGTAAATCGCTTTTGATGTCATGATTTGATCATTCATTTTCTTCCTTGGGGAGGACAAGCTTCTCAGAATTGTATACTTTTAAAAGAAACCCCTGGTACGTTCAACAAAATGGATGGCACACCACCAGCAACCATGTTAAGCCTGTTCTAAAGAAACAATCCATTAATTTCAACCATACTTGAAAGAGCAGTCAAAGTCTCAAAAATAATTAAGCTCCTACAAGTAAATGGGAGGGATGGATCTAAATGACTGCTCCAGCAGGGGGAAAGTTGGGAAGAATTGAGGTGCAGTATGTTAAATTTGACGGTAGCCCCTTATCCAATCAGTACAAATGATTGACTGACCATTTAGATCATGTGCTATTCCAGCCTGGCTGCAAAACTCCTTTTTATCTGGTAGGGAAAGTGAAATGTGGGATTATTTACAGCAAAAAAGAGGAGAGGAACCAGAGGATAACCAACACCCACAGAGGATGTGTTCAGGCTTCATTAGCTACTCACAGAGCAATGCATATGGTTGCTCCAGATTTAGTTGTCATTTATGACTTTAGATCATAAGTGGGTAGATGTAGAATCCCATAGTAGCTAAAGCAGGAGAGTGTGGGAAATAGTATGAATGAAGCAAAAAGGGATTCAAGTGATCAGTGTTTTGGGGCAGGAACTCCAGTTACAGAAAGTACACATTTTGTTCACACTGGAAAGAGTAGAACAATACACATTGAAGAGACATTTAGTGGATACAAGAAATATGATGTTGCAAAAAGTAATAAAAAAGGATATATAGAGAGTTATTAAAATGGAATATTAGAGAAGCCAAACCACATTTATGTACTCATTTCCTCTAAGAAATTTTGCAGTGTTTGAAAACTTAGGCTTGTCTCTCACAAAAAGTAATCAAGTGTTCTCATGGATTTCCACAGAGCAACACTCTGGGACATTGTGGACAAATAGAACTTAACAAATGGGTGAACAGACACAGGTGCAGAGTCACTGGCAGTTCTGCTCTGAGAGTTCAGTAGGTTCTTCATGACAGTTCTTGTTGTGGGATTATTACTAACATGTGTTCCCCCTTTCCAAAGAGTTTCTATAGTTTATTTATTTCTGGAATGCTGATTGCTTTCGTGAGATGCTCTTTTTAAAGAAGATGTCTCAAATACAAGCAGGCAAATGGTAGCCCAAAGACATATTCTTTTGAATATTCATCTTCTCTCGGGTCCATGATTTGCAGCGAGAGGCATCTGGAAGAAGAACTGAGTCTCCTTCCTTCACTTATAATGCCAAGGGGTTTAGTAAAACAGTCGAACAAACCTCTTATATAAAACAGTACTGTGTTTCTCCTGACAGTTTAGAAGAGGTGAATATCTTAGGGGCAAAACATGAAGTCTTTACTTGGTTGTTATTCATTTGTTCCTTAGGCAGAACTCCATTTGTTTCAACAGCTTTGCCTGAGGAACAACCTCAGGATTCAGCTCTTAAAGGATACAAAATATCTTAAAGATAATCCTAAATGCAACTAAGATCCTTCAGGCCCAAATTAACCATTCCAGGGTCTACAGGAGAGATCATCATAAGTCTTTAAGCAAGAAACGGAAACATCATTATTTAAGCCTGGGAATACTGGTTAAGGGCAACACTCCTCTGCTTTGATGTTCTAGGAAAATGTAAACAAAAGCTGTAATTTGTGAGGTTGAGGATTGATCAAGTTTTCAGAGTGCAAAATAGCCCTACAGGAATCTGGTGAAAGTATCTGAAATTACTGTAGGGAAGAAATTTGATCTTATTTTAAACCTAATTAAAGCCTTCTGCATCTCCACAAAAAACTCCCAAACCCTGGAGATCTCTGATGATTTACCCTCTAGGGAGAACACACAGATATGAATTTTAATAGTGTCTTTTGGTAATGTGGTGGATAAAGACAAATTGATTACAGCAGTTTAGAAAAAAGCAGGTGATGCATTACCAGGGCCACTGGGTTCATGTTTTCTCAGACATGGTGAAGGCCACCCAGATTGTAAAAGAAAGTTGATATCTTTAAAAACTTGAGTTCTATGATTTGGGGCTTGATATGGCTTTCTTGTTTCCGGATAGACTGGATTATATCAAAAGAAAAATAAGATGTATGGTCCAAATTCTGTTCTCATGTACACAAAACCAGAGCTAGGTTAAAACTTCTGACATTGATGGGTTTGCTCCCTTTTTACACCCAACAGAAGAGCAGTACTGTCCTGATTACAATGATGCCTACCATTGTTCAGAATCTGGAGACCAATGCGAAACCAAAGAGAGTAAAAGCCTGAGAAATCTTAACTCTGACCTAAGTTTTTCTATATATTTGCATGAAATACCAAGTAGGACTCTCTTGTAGGAGTACCTTATGAAGATACTTGTGCCCGGTCTCAAAGGACATGGTTGTTCAAAATTTGTTTCCGAGATAACACTGAGTGTGCACCCTCATGGAACATAAAGTGAGTGTACTGTGATAACTATAGACTCCTTGCATTCTATTTCTTTCTAGCCCATTTGTATTTATACTGGGACAATTAGATATATACATATGAATATAAAAGACATTTAACTGACATGCATAAATATCATAGCAGATGGCAAACCAAATGACAATACTACTATTGTTTAATTCTCTAGCTTTGAACACTGTCTAATTTTGTTGATTAGTATTTGGTACACATGGATATACACACACCAATGCAAGTTTGCACATATGGATCAGATTGACATGTGATCTGCTTTCAAATCTAGCTGGTTTTCAGTACCAGAGCTAGCCTGCAGCCTGCCACAGAACCATGAGCTTGGCATGCTGAGGAGCCTCACTCATTCCAGTGTGGCATGGTATTAGCCTAGGTTTGAAGAAGAATATGGATCTAATCCAAACAGAGGCTAACTCTCCATACAGAGATGTGGCCCTGGAAAGTTCAGCTCAGATGCATCTATCTGAAAAAAATGAGATACCTCTATGTGTGCCATGGAAAAGCCTGAAACTTCTGCTTCCCAAGATGTGCAGGGCTGTCCTTTATCAGGGCTAGAAATGAAGTATGCATGGGAAACACTGATAGAATTAGATGTCTTTTAAAACAAGCACAAAGAGAAAAATCCTGAGTTCTCATCCTGTCTGCCAGGACCATTCATATTTCTACATTAATTTGAGGAAGTCCTTGCCTAAAATGCAGAAACTACACTGAGAACAAGTGGAATTTTCTCAGCCATTAGAATGAAGTCATGCTTGGTCTTAGATTCTTATTTACTGCCATGGGTTAACCCCAGCCAGCAACTAAGTACCATGCAAGCACTCTATCCCAGCCAAAACCAGGACAATATACCTTTTGCAATGGCAGAACTCTTTACAGAAGGAATGGATAAAGTCCAACTTCTCCCTCTTTCTAGTAGCCTTTAATCTGGTGGTTAAAGCACCATGCTGGAAGGCGATTCTCTTAGGTGTGAATACCCACCAGCAGAGCTGGGGATTGGCCCTGGTCTCTTGTGTGGGAGGTGTGTGGTGAAATTGTTATACCAAAGGCAAGATGGCTAGGCTACCAGAACTGGAGCTGCATTTCAGAATAAAAATGAGCTGTGTTGAACTCCTGATAGAAAGGTTGTTGATAACCACCTTCAAGAAGGTGCCAGGCTCTAGATGCAGAGTGAATGAAAACAGTTCCTGCAGCCTTGACAAGATCCACTGGGAGGAGCTTTACAGATTTGCCTATGTTCTTCAAATTTCTTAACTGTCCAATTCCAGGCATTTAGAGCAGCTCAGCTTGTCAGATGTTTTGGAACCCAGCTCTTTGCCTACTGCAGAGGGAGCGTAGGCATCTAGCACAGAGCCCTGAGACACAGATTTTAAATGGCTGGTGTTACAAGAATTAATTTTTCAGCACTTAAGTCCTCACTAGATCTGGTCTTCTGCATCTGTGAACCATATTAAACACCAGACCAATAGTTTAAATTCTTTAGCTCTTCCTGGGCAGAGCAGTGCCTGCATACCTGAAGGAAAGTCTAGGTCATTTAGCATGCATTTACAAAGGTGTGCTGGCTTAGCAGCCCTTGTCTGCAAGTTCGAGGTAGCCTGCGAGTCTAGTCCCCTTCCTTTACCTACCCAAGGAACTCAGGATACAAATAGATAGATATTTAATTTTATTTGGTTTGTGGTTTTCCATGCAAGATTTGAAATTACACAGGTCTGTAATGGGAGTTTTTCTTCTGAGGCATGCCTTTATATAAATCCTATTTTTCTGGTCCAAATATGAGTTAGAAAAGCCTAGCTGGTATACTGCAAGTTAGTATTTGTCTTTTGATCAAAGCTCCTTTGTATGTTTTAAAATAACTATCATGCAGTGCTAGTTCTGCATCAACCTTTTTCCTCAATAAAATGTACTGTAGCCACCCACCTTTAGAACAGCAGAACGGTTGCATCTTTTAACAAGCATCAGTGCATGGTTAACAAGAAGATGAACATGTTTTCCTACACAGCAGAGTGAGTCTTTGACTTCAGAAACCAAACTGGGAGAGGAGACTACTAGGCACACAAAAACTTTATGAAAACAGCCAGCATTTCTGATAGATTTACAAGACTGGGACTTACTGGCTTCAGAGAGTGACAAAAAAACCAAGTTAAATAATATTGTGTAGTATCTGTTTGTCATGTATGGTATGAATTTACAGTTAATTTGCAGTCTGGCAGAGTTTATACAGTTAATACAGTGATACAGTTAATACAGGATAACAACAAAAAAAAACACAATAAAATTGCCCCCGTGACTTAAAGCTGCAAGAATATGGGTTTCCCACAGAGTTGTGACAAAGAGTCTGGGAATTACATTTTTTCCCACTTTTTTATTATTTTACTTTTGAGATAAAACTTGTTTCTCCTATACCCACTCCAACCTTGCAGCTGAACTTGTTAGCTAGCTAACCATAACATCCTAGCACCTAGGCTGCCCTTATTCAGTGATGTTGCCAGAAACCGACAAAAAATGCCATGCCATTGCTTTGCAAATAGCAGGAAGTGACTAAGGAGCATGCATATGAATATGGAGTAGAATGATCAGATCTATGTTGTGTTTAGTCTGATAGCCCATCTCCAAGAATTTCAGCAACTGATGAAGGGTCATGAAACCAAAGTATATGCCATTCTACTGGCACATAATGCTACCTCTGCTCAATTAACTTTATACCAGCCACTAATAACTTCTGTTCAGCTTCGTGAGCTGAGCGTTTGCCTCTCTACAGCTCTCATTCTTTGTTTACTGTTTTAAACTTAATATATGTGGTTCTAACAATCTAGTTGCTTTCTTTGTGCTTGCGAAGTTTGTGGTCTGAAACTTGCAGCAGTCAGTTCCTTTAGCTAGCTGTTTGCCATGTTAAGCCATACTTTGCTCCTTTCACAGTTGAGGGTAAGTAGAAGCATCCTATTTATCTTCCCTGCATTGTTTGCTATTGCATACAGCCTGCAAAAAGACACACAGGAAGCAGTTCCTATTTTGTCATTTGCCTTGGCTGGATCTCCCGTCTCACAGACACTTTAACATATTACCCATTTATGCCCTGCTTTCTTGCTTTTCCAGCCCAGAATTCAGATCTGATTGACGTATCAGTTGCTTTGACTAGCTACAATACAGAAAAAAAAAGTGCCACACAGCTGTAACTACCCATTGCTCTTTAAAAAATGTGACCAGCTTTCAAAAGCTATCCAACACTGTGAGAAACTCACTGACGTAAGAGTACTGCTGCCAGAAAACTAACAGGAGCAAAATTAGCCAACTGAGAGTATTCATGAACTACAAGAGAGAGAACCAGAGACCTGTCTTCGAAGACAGCAGCAGAAATAATACAATTCTGTAGTATGGTTTTCATGTGATGAACTAGCTGTTCCAAAAGCCAGTATTCTTTCATAGGCTGCCAAAGCTGACTGAAGGAAACATCCAGTCAAAACCTGTAACTTAGGACCAATTTTCCAATTGCTTGGGCAGTTTCCGACTTGTACAGGTAGCAGTAAAGAGCAGTGGATTCATATTACACAGAGCTCAGGTTAAATCTAAACATTGATGAGGGTCTCCTGAGAATTCTCTGTAGGGTTTGCATATACTTTTATTTCCCTTTGACAATCCTGGCAATAATCAGCAAGGAGTTCTTTGTTTGCTCCCTGTGGAAAATTTTGACTGGTTTGGGTTTACAGAATCAAAATCAGAATCAGTGAAGACAGACAGGGAAAGCATGAAAACTGATGTGGAGCAAAGAACAAACAGGGAAGTACCAACCTTTGTTGATACCAACAAAACCTTACCCATTAGCCTTTGTTTATTCTCACCAAGTAGCGTGTGCTCTGTCTTCTCTCATTTCTATAATCTTGCAGATGAGTTAATGTGAGAAGATCTATCTCTATAAAACAGGGAATCCATTTTAGTAGGTTGACTGAGTTAGTTGGCTGGTCCTCCCATTGGAGCAATTTGCGAACAGCAGGAGTGTATCCAGCAAAATGTAGTTCTTCACACAGACCTCCCAAGTTGTCCCATCTCTCCATCAGAGAAACTTTTGTGGGGCCTAGGGAAGGGAGAGTCCTTCTGTGAAAATAAAAATAAAAATGCCATGTCTAGGTGGAACCCTGGAAAAAATCCGCAGAAGAAAATCTCATTATGAACCCTTTCCCTACACACTGTATGGCTAATCTGAAATATTAAAGAGGAAGACAGAATGTTATCAGGCAGGAAGAGAGGCTTGGAGTATCTGGGATCTGGATTCTCTTGTTTTCTCTTGTTCAGGCTTCCTAGGAGATCTTGGGTGAAAGACACAGCTGCTGTGCCTCACTTTCTCCTCAGAAAATAAAAATTGATTAATGCTACCAATGTTCCTCCCAGAACCATCTGGAGAGGTTATTTATTTGGGTTTATAGAAATCTCATGAGGAGGAACAATGTATTTTTTAAACATATAAAGTAAGTGTGGCACCCACTCCAAATGGCTAGTGCAATGCACAGGACAAGGATTAATCTGCAAGCTTAACAGATTTATTCTGCATGATGTACAGTGTTCCACCCCAAAATGCTGTCTTGCTGTCTGCATGTTTGCTTCTACATATGTACACTATAAAATAAATCTTAGATCAGCTGAGCTGTTTATTGGCAGAAACTGAATGTGTTTGGTTGGCAATAATTTTGAAGGTTTCTAAACCTTGGTAGTTCCCCCAGGGAATTGCACTCACTTTACTCAGTCCTTAAAGATAGCAAGAGGAGACGTACACAAAAGCAGATTTGATGCTGTTAAAACAGTTATATTGGGTTGTGCATCTGACTTGGCTTTCAGGAAAATAAAATGGTTTATATGGGCAGGGTGGGGAATGACTTAAAAGTGCACGTTATGCACCTGGACTATTAAGCTGTTTGTGTTCCTTAATACCTGGTTTCTGTCTCCAAAAATGCACACAGGAGTATTTTCCGACTAAAGATTTGTTATAGTCTCTCATCAGTTATACAAGTGGGACTGAAAAATACCAGGTTCTCACAACTTCTTTGCTCAAATGCCTGTTTCAATAGAGATATGAGTTCTGGGAGCACTGTATGACTTCATGCATTTCTTCCCAGACGTAATGATAAAGAAGTAACATGAAAGACCAGCCCAAACAAAATCTTTGACCTGGAAGATGAACCAGATAACAGATATATATTTTCCAATTCATTTCTATTTGTGCTTGCAAATTTTTGGCAGAGCAAGTGCTCCCTTGAGTTCCCAGATGCCCCATTCCACTGGAAATCTTAAAAGCACAACCTAGTATATGGGCAATTTTTCAAGAGCAAAGGAAATGTGTAAACCGCAGCCTGTTTTGCTCTGAAGCTGTAGAGCATCTGTGGATGAGCATTTCTGAGTGCAAACAACTTTTACACTAAATTTGCTTTATATTTAAGAAAAACATTTGCATAAAAACTTGCTAGGATGTGTGTTAGTCAAAATGTATTGTGCTCCCTAGAAAGAGCCAGGGAGGGAGAATATGAACTGCAACATTCCCTGAGCTTCTGCAGTATTGCAGCTGCTCTCAATTAAAGTGAGAGGTGGTTTCTAGGGACCGTCTCTATGATATTTATCTTCCAACCATTTTTTTATTATTTTGCAATGATTTCATGAATTGCAATTGCTGCTTAAAAAAGAGGTGTTACAGTAGTGACCGTATTGTCTGCGTATTTCTTCCACTGAGAATCCCAATACACATTACGTTGCTGTCAGAGATTTAAGGTACAGCTATCTATAAAGTATCAGAACATGAACAAGGCTTAAATAATTAAATACATTATATCCACAGGAAGCATCCTCTATTGAGGGACAAGAGCAGAGAAAATGTTTGTGCTTTCAAGAACCTAGTGAAAGATACCTGGCAAAGCACTGTCACTAGTTTATGCACAGTGTAAATCAGACACAGACAAGCACTGTATTTAAACCCCTAAGTAACTGATGGCGTTTCATTCTGCTGCATAACTTTTTTCATCCCTCTTCTGAAGCCGATGGGGGACTTCCATGCTACTTAGTAGCCAACTTGAGCATTAGCGTGAAAGGGTTGAAAAGGGACATTGTGCAGGATAAAACCCACTAATCAATTCTAATTCAATCCCAAATATTTCCTAAAAGTGGGTCTATTAATGTTTGTCTATTTTCTACTTGTCACCTGTAATCACTGGTTGAGGCATATGGTGAGCTGTCAGAAGCTCTGTGTTACAGCATGTCTCTGCTTTGGGCTTCTTCCCTGACTCTGGATGATTTTTTAATATCTGTGTGAAAGGGGTGGTCACAGCCAAAATTCCTTCCCTCTGCCATTTTCTCTCCACAGCACTAGCACATTGTTACCCCTATTGCCGGGATGTAAAGTTTAACCAGGTAGCTCTGTTAGCTGCTAAGGTGAAAATAACCACCTTATGCTCATGATGTAAGGTAAAAAGGAAGCTCAAAACCAAGACTGAAGTATAGAGTTATGTTATCCAAACACCATCATCCCACATTGTCAAATAGTCTCTTTGGTATTATCCTTCAGCTCAAAGCATCCACAGAGTGGGTATCTACTGCCTATCTGGGCTATGGCATGCTCAGTCCCATGCACAGAAACCAGACAGTATCAGTTCTTGCAGATCCAGAGGGCATGGGTACTTCTGCTGAAGTGACCTTTTCAGGCAGATGTGAGGGATCACAATGAGCACAGTTGGTGAGTCTGAGTTTGTCAGCCACCTTGTCTTGTTCCTTGGACGACACCACCAATGTGTCCCAAGAATCTAATCGGGCTAGTCCCCTGCCAGGACTATAGTGATGGTTACAAAATATAAAACATAAAAATCACATCTCCAAGCCTGTAGTAGGTTCAATCACTCAATCAGACAGGAAAGAAGTATTTTACATTTTGAACTGCTTTTAAGGAATAGCCCTGCCAGCAAAACCGCAGAAATGTCAGCAAGCCCATCATTTGACCTATGTGAGCTTTGTAAAGCTGCATTAGTTCGGTTCACAGGGCTTTAAAGAAAAGGGTTAGTTCACAAGTGTTTCCCCAATATAAATATAAATTATCCCAGCTACTTGCTCAGAAGACAGTGTAGTAGATATGCACATATAATCAGGCATACCCATATTTGAATGGTTGAAAACACTCTCTTTTCACATAGCAGCCACTACAGAAGAAAAGGTAGTGATCACAGGTTACCAGTGGGAATGAACGAAGGTATTCTTGGTAAACCCAGCAGTCCATGGTGACTATTGCTAGCCAGTTTAATATGAAAAGATCACTTTTTAAACATGCGTGCTGCATTATTCTGTATTAATATTGAAATAATCACTTTGAATTACAGCGAAACATATCACAGCTGCTCCTGTGCTGTAACTGAAATGTTTTTGAAGATGGAGTAGTTGAAAATTTCTATATTCTAGAGGAAGGAACAAGCGGAAGAAACAGTGAAGGCAGCAGTCTGTGGTTTCAGATGGCCCTGTCCCTTTTTCTTGTAAATGCTTGCCACACTTGCAGCCAGCCCTTATTAACATTAACAGCAACCCTGAGAGTGCAGTGGACTACTAAACCGATGTCGCAGAAGAAAAGCATCAGAATCTCCAAAGCAGTTGAAGTAGTGAAAAAAAAAGAAAAACAGAGATAAATTTGTGTCAACAGATGTGTTTTACCACTAATTATCATGAAGCCATGATACAGTTTTAATTACTCAGACTTCCCCTTATTATAATGGCCCCATAAAATGCTGACTAAATAAAAAAATAACATCAATATACATAAGATGGAAAGCAGATGGCTGAGATTTTTGAACTAGAAGCCATTGCTGGAAAAGAACAATTGCTTTTGAGAGTCAGTCGCCTATTTGGCTAGATATATTCTTTTAACATGTTTTACTACACGATTAGAAGGGTTGAAGGAGTCAGATGCCTGAGGAGTGTGCTAACAGATACGGAAACATGAAAGGTCGACTTCCTTTTAAAAACATTGGTCCAGATGCTGTCCTCTACCAGAAGGCACAGAGGAGGGCAAAGCAAACTCACACATGACCTTCTATAATTCCTAGTACAAAGAAGAAAATTTTGTACTCATGAGTCTTGATAGAAGTACCCTTGTGAACATAAACTTAACATTTGCAACCACCAATAAATAGGCTTTTTTATAATGTTCATTATGGCTTTGTTCCTCAGACTTCCATCTCACATTGCTCTCCACACTGTATAGCCCTCCAGCCTCACTCTTTGACTCCTGCAAGATGGCTCCATGATTCCCAAGTCCTTTGTTCCACAGTACAATACCTGAAGCACACAATAAAATCAATAATCATTGTGAGAAAGTAAAAGGCTGGCAGGAAACTCCAGTATGGTAAGACTGAAACCCCAATTCTGGCTGTCTGGATGCAGCCAAAGATTGAATTGCATGGAGTTCTGAGCAAATGACATGTTCTTCAGCTGCAAGACCATCTGCAGAAATCTATGGAGAAGGTGAAAACAGCAGTTTACTTCTCTGAGTGCTATTATTAGAGGCTGCTTGCCGACTCAGGCAGGCACTACTGAATGCATGACACGTGCAAACATTTTTGCAAGAAATATCAATTGTAAACAAAAGAGAAAAACAGTCACAGGAAATTAAAAAGATGAAGCCCCAATTCTTTGGCACCTCCTTTGAAACTGAGGTTGGAATTTCATGGATAACAAACCCCTGGGACCTTTTTAAGTTCTCCAAGACAGAATAAAATGAAATGTGGTAACCGTCAAGCACTCTACGTGAACTCTCTACATAAACTTAGTATGGGTTTAGAGCCTCACTGGCTTTGAAGAAAAGGAAGAAGCCTGACAGAAGAACAGTAGCCCATGGGTTAGCCCATGGACTCCCCTGGGAGAGAAGAATTATTTCTACTTCATGATTGCATCTGAGTTGAAAGAAAAATTCATATACGTATACATGAAATCCATGACATCCAATGAAGAAGGGCGTGATTTGATTAAGGTTCATCTTCTATAGATCTCGAGCTTACACATTTTCTACTTGTTCCCACTGACAGCCCTTTTCTCTATAAACTGGACCTCTCAGGATTCTCTGCTTAAGTTTTTCTAAAGACCAGTGAGTGTGGAACATGAGAACCAGTATTTTCCTCCTGATGCTGTAGGTTTCTGCATCCACAACAATGAATATTAAAGAATTCCTCCATAACACCATGACTCACATAACCAGCTGTAAATACCTACACTGTGGAAGACTAACTGATTTAATTGCTGAGACTGTTTCATTAGTCAATGGAAAGAAAGAAGGTATACATAAACTGATTCTAAAATAAACAACACAAACACTGATGCATTGTGCTCTATAAGTATTTCTCTCCTAACAAGGAGCCTGGGATGACTCCCTCAGTTGTAAAGGGCTCCACTACAGGCATACTAAAATGGGTGAGATGAATCCCAAACATGTATTAAATGCAAGTGCCAAGTGGTGACACAATAAAGAGAGAGCAACAAGGAAAGCTCTAAATACTGCTGAGTTTTTCTGTCTCAATAGCACCCATGTAAATTTGTATTTTTGATACCACTAAAACTGAAGTGGCATTTTTCACTCTGATATGGAAATTCAAAGCACTGCCATCGGATCTAAACTTCAAACCTTTGCTGGCAGGTACTAAGCATGCTTGTGCGTGGATGAGAGACAGGGAAGAGCAAGTCTCAGGAAAGTTCAACAGTTTTCACGACACTGACTGTACCATGGTGAACAGAACAGAAAGAATAAAGTGTTGAGGTCCTGGAGTGAGCACCTCAACTTTACCAGCAGGGATAATTTTCTAGCACTCTCAAAATGGGGGCAAGATAAAAGCTTCCCTAAACAAACCATGTTTTTGAAAACCTGCCTCAAGAAAAGAGAAATCAAGCCAGAGGAACTTTGATAACATGAGAGTGACTAAATGAGGAGGCCCTTTGCAGGGCAATGACAGAGCTTTTTAAACTGGCCCAGGAAAGTGTTGGCGTGATTGACTTCTGCCTTATGTACAATACAGTGCAAGAAATTAACAAGAGAAGCAAAAAGGAGCAAAGAGAAGCAAAGTAAGAACAGTCCATTTGTCTACATACTGAAAACAAAGAGAGGTGGCTCTCCACATGCTGTAGTCACACTGTGAAATTACGCGCCCTAGGATACTGTGGGTAGTAAAAGTTTATTAGACAAATTAATAGGGAAAGAAATCCAATGAGGACTCTTAAACACAAAATTTTAAACACAAAGATACAACCCTAGACACAGGAAATCCATGAACCGCAAGTTACTAGAGGCCAGGAGACATGTCTTCCCCGTTATAGCCTTCCTTTTGGCTGCAGCTGCAGGCAGGATATCAAGCCAGATAGATCTTTGGTCTGAGCTGGACTGGCTATTCCTGTGATTTATCAATTTATTTTTATAGTAACCATACCACTAGAGTAAGGGTGATTCCATGGGATTTTTTAAAGCAGGAACTGTATTTTGCCTCAGTTTTGGCAGCATGTGTATGAAGATGTTAAAAAGCTTTATTTGTGAATGCAGGCACTTTTTGTTTGCTTTATTAGAGGTATTGAAGTATAAGTTAATTCAAAGATATAACCTTTGAATGGCATTTATTGTTCTCTGCTATATACTACTGCTACATGTTCAAAAGAGATGGTTTTAGTTCTTATTTTTAGATACGCTGTTTAAGAGCTCATGATAAATGGTTAATTTCTATCTCTTTCTGATGGACAAGCTCACTTAGATAATCACTGGTGTCCCTTTAGGCAAGGCCAGATACAAGTGCAGTGGATAGTGAGCCATCATGTTTGCTGCAGAGCAAGGTGGTTACCTTAGCAGGCAGCTTAGCGATGAAGTAATGGCTGCCTACGTTATGCATTTTCTAAGGATAAACAGGTTAGTTCAGTTTTGATTATTTGTCAATCTCATACCTTTTATGAAGTCTCTCTCTCATGGAAAATAATTCACAACCATCAACAGGTCCAAAAATTCCTTTACAGAGCTCTCCTTTTTCCCAGAGTAATAAGGGTTTCAAATATTTAGGAATTACAGTTTATCCAGAAGTGGATACAATTTTTGATTCTAGATCTAAAATGCTACTTAATACTGTTCAACAAAGCTGGACAGATGGTACTAACAGTACAGAAAAGAACAAAACCAACCAATTCTCAAATATTTCATTCCTTTTTCATTTTCTCTGCATTAAGTTACCGAACTAATTTTTACATACGTATTAGAAAAGTCTTAGAGTCCACTTGGAATCTGGAAATGGAAAGGAGTCCACTTGGAATGGAAAGGAGTTAAAGATAAAAACATGAACTAATATAGGAGAAGAGGCAGATATGGCCTGGGCCTTTCCAGTGTTCTGAACTACCATGCAGTAGCTGTCTGGTGTATTTACTAAGTGAAGAACCCTGCTCAGACAGCAAGCTTAAGAATGTAACCTGTATCATTGCCATCAGTTCTCCAGTGACCATCTCTTTCCTATAATCTGAGCAAAGTAACATGACAAAATATCACCAACTCCTGCTTCCTTTTTACTTGGGGGGATGGTGGTGGGAGTGGTGATGAGGAAATAAGGAGGTGGGGGTGATGAGTAACTGTAAATATACAGTTCATGGCAACCAGACAATTTCTGTGAAGACTCAGAATGCGCTACCATTGCCATCAATGAGGGCAATGAAGGCAATTCAGCAACTTCTAGAGCATCAGTTTAACTAATTGAAGAAATTTTCTCATAGGGCCCAATCTTGGAAGAACCTGAGGGTAATCAATCCCTGGTCTCAACAGAATTAGAGGAGGATAAACACTAAGAAGGGCAGGTCCTTAAGATAAAAATTAAGCCATCAACAGTTCCTAAATAAAAACCCTTCATGAAGACCTGTGAAGATCTTATAAATATTTAGCAAAATGTGAAGCACTTGGGAAGATGTGCAGGAGCATTGTAAATGTTTCTTGTCCTAGTGAAGGAGCCATCCTTTCACATCTGAAGGATTCATTAGTTTTGCTGCTTCTTTGCTCCACTGAAGTTTCAGCTGTCTCAAGTAGATGCTCCAAACTTGAAGACTTCTAAAAATAGTGAATTTACTAAAATATTAGCCCCAGTATCTTTCCAGTGTCTACCTATTTCCTAAAAATTGCATCACCCACACAGTGACATATTTCTATGTGTTGTAGATTTATTGACTCTTAATCTCTTTTTATATTCTACTTCATACTCTAGTAACTGACATAACTGGAATGTATCCTATTTTGCCACAGTGACAAAAGACTGATTAGACCAGATGAATTTTTTTAAAGGCAATAAACCAGATCATATTCATTCAAGAAGCTCTCTTCTACCTGAAAGCTTCATACAATTAAAGAAAAAACCAAAAACTCATGCCTCTGAAAACTATACATTTGATGTGTTCCACAAAAGCCACCAACAATAAGCTTCTTTATAAACAAACTAAATTAGTGGCTTCTCTTTAACTAGTCAACATAGCCTAGTGGTAGGGTAGAACCTCAAACAACAGGCTAGTTTGCAAGATTTTTCTCAAGGATTTACAAGTGTCTAAATGTGTGCAGATGTGCTAGGGCGCATTAACAGCCTGTAGCTCACAGCCAGGTATTAGGAAGAGAAAAGTTACTTTGTCTAGTCCTTTCTTCTTACCAAACATATTATGTTAGTCTTCTCTTTTCATATTTCTTTATGTTTGCTTTAAAATTACTGAACTATATTTACATAGATAATGAGTTATTATCATTACAAATGCACTCTGTCATTAGGCCAGTAGCTGCCAACCACTATCTGCATTTCTCTCTGACTCTGCTTTCAAAACCTGTTCTAATGGAGAGCTCTAACTACCCTTTAAAACCCAGGAAATTGTACTTTTGTTATTGAGTCAGTAAGACCAGAGATACTGAATTCAGGACTCTATCTCACTTTTGCGGACCCTGAAGGAAAAGGCAGAATGACAGTCCTACTTAGTGTGAACAGGTTCTGAGATCCCAGGTTATTCGATGCTCAATAGTAGCTCTTTTAATTGTTTGCTGTATGAAAAACTGATGTTGATCAGTTTGTGAAGTTGTGGGAAAACAACCACCGTAGAGTATTGTCAGGAATTACACTCTTTTTGTTGTCTACACATGTGTATCTAGAGAAAAGGATAAAACCAACAGCTTTTCCCAATACTTCTTAACCCTTTATTCATCTTCCAGCTCCCAGATCTGCCCTTCCAGTTTCTCCTGGCCATTCTCTCAAAGACAGTAGAGTAACTGAGAGCCATGTGAGTATGCTGACTCTTATTTTCTGCTCTTTTGAAAGCATGCCCTCCATTTGTTTAGCAGTGAGCAAGAGCAGGCAACTTCATAAATGACAGTTGCTGCAGTGAGAAGAAAAAGTAAACCTCTGTGAGCATTCAGCTGTACACAGGCTGTGGAGCAAGGTTAAACTGCACCATTTGTGGCTCTCATTTGGTATAATTTCACAAGGGCCTGAGAAGGGCACTAGAATTACTAGTGAAGAGGCATAGTATGAAATAACAGGTGCATGTTATAGTAGTATTACAGCAACACCTGTAACTGGTAGACCAGAGTATGGGATTTCTAATAAATAGACACTCCCTCTCTCTATAATTATATGCTGGGAAATTCCTTCCTAAAATCTAATAAATGACTATAGCACAGAAGGCATGCTGGAACCTTTCCAGTCATTGAGTACTTACCCTCATTTCAGACTTTGCCCAAAGGACCTGCATTAGATAAGCAAAAGATTAGGGTGGATGCATGTGGACAGAATCTGAATGGGGATGGAAAACATCCTGCTTGTGTGTCTGGAGCAACATCGCTATGGGAGGAACTGTGGTTCCCACAGACTAGCAAAGAGTATGAAAGCTGAAAATGCACTGAGAAAATGAGGGATAGTGGCTTTCTGAGGATGGTGCAAGGCAGATAATGTGAGTGCAAGATTAGAAAGATCAGCATAAACCAGGAAATACATGTGGAGCAATCATAAGGGTAATTTCCCTTGAGACTAAGTGAGTGTGAGGGTAAATGTCTGGAAGCAGTCTCTGTACTAGGGCTCAGAAGAATGTGGATGGAGAAAGCAATGCAAAGCTCTATTAAAACTGAATAAAGCAGTGCTATAGGATTGTTCATGCAATTCCATTAAAACACAGGATATTCTCCCATCCCAGAGATTTAACTGCCTGTCACACTGCATATGATTATACATCAGGCTTTCAAGTAAGTAAAGATGAATCTCAGCAGATTCTCAAGAACATTGCTGTAGCCATTTTAAAAGTTGGAAGCCAATTGTGGTATGGGAGCTGTTTTGTATCTGAAAACTAGCTGGTTTATGTTTTATACAAGCAATCCATAATGATGATCAGCCTCTTCTAAAACAATTTTTTGTAGTAACAACTGGGAAGTTTAATATTTGCAAATTAGCTACTAAACACCTGTAATACTTTAATATCTTAAAAATGTTGTGCGTGAATTTGGGGGATATAAAGGCAAAGGACAAACCACACAGGCGTAAGTCAAGAACTGCAAGCAAATACTGGTCAAACTTTCACATACAGCTATCCATGCATTCATGTTCTTACCTGCAACACTTCCATGTGAGGCTTGAGCAAAGTCCTTGCAAATGGTGACCTTTGCATGGTTCTGATCCCAACTCTCTCTTCTCCTGTGAGTATTTCCACTGCCATCAGTCAGTGCAGTCAGACTGCTCACAGTCATAAAGATCAAAAGAATAAAGTTATTCCTTCCTCTAGGACACACAATAAAAAATCCCAGCTAGTAGAGCTGTGAGAAGTGTGGGTAATGAGTACCAAGCAATGTTAACTTACTTCATTTTTATTATAGTTCTAAAAGATTTTTGCCTACCAGTCCCTCACTCAGCTGTTTCACTCTGTCAGTTGTGGTGATCACCTACTGATCTGTTTGGTTGGCTGAGCCAATACCACATTGATGAAACCACCTGTAGGACAATCACTGAGATACATTCTAACATGGTTAAAATTGACGCTTGAGAAGGCAATTAGCAGTTGCCATTAACTATTACCAATGTGCCCTATCCTTCCTGGTATAGCCTTGTCACTATTTGCCCTTGTAAAAAGCCCCCACCAGCTTTCTTGTAGGACCACTTTAGATACTGGAAGGCTGCTATAAAGTCTCTGAATTAAAGACTATTCATTCAACACTATTCAACACTATTCCATCTCCCTCTGAGACATGCAATAAACCTTGCTGATGTACTGGTTGTAGTTCTTATAGGCCTTGTTGTCTACATATCCACAGCTGAACTAGACATCCAAAGAGGCATCCTACAGATATACTATCAGCCTGACTTTAATGAGCTCTAGTTCTGATCCCTTGATATGTTTCCATCTAAATCAATCTTTCTCAAGAAGGATATACCTCACGTCAACACCTTTTTTCTGAACCTGTTCTTCAAATATATCTAGTATCTTCCTGGTTGCTGCTAAAGATGGTCCATGAAACATCGCTCAATTTGCATAAATTCAGTTTCTTCCCCTATAGAATTAGACTTGTATCTATTTGTTACATATATTATAAGACTAAATTGCCTGTAGGAGGCTGAGATTTCCAGTAGGACAAAGTCTTACTGCAGATTTAACATACTGTACCAGATAGCTCAGCATAGATGTCATAAAACATTACTAACTTTCTTAAGTTTTCCCCAAAGCATGGCAGAATCACCTCAGTACTTGAAAGTGCCATCACATGATTACTTAAGTTATCTGTGAAAAACAGAAGCTATTCAAGTCTTTCTTGGTGCTTTTATTGATCAGTGCCAGCAATAAGTTCAGAAAGCCTCTGTTGACACTGTACCATGCCACCTGAGTGCTTCCAGTGCTCCACAAATTGCCCTATAAAAGAGGGCAATTTTAGTAGGTGTGATTTTGCTAAATTTTCAGCATGTGCATGTGCTAGGGGAGCTTGTCAGGCCAATAAAATTTCACTGAACTGAATTAAAACTGAACACTGAATGACCTGCAAGTCTGCACACAAGCTATCTGATGCTGCCTGTAGCTTAATAGTTAGACAACCCATCCACCACGCAAGAAGGTATTTTTCCTGTTTCTCAAAGCTGACAATGTGAAACAAAATGCAATGGCACATAGCCTCAGGTCACAGGACCACTCCTGGAGATTGAAATCAAGGAAAAAGTTGTCCTGTAGATGTGATCTGCCTCTTACTTCCTCAAAAGACGTCTGATGCCTGATGACAGTAACACCCCTTATAGAATCTGGTCATGCAGTTGCCATTGTGCACTCTTCAACACACAACAGCTCTGGAAGCTCAAGAAACTGAAGGAACAAGATCTCTTGTGTTTGACACAGGTGTGTATGGGTGCAATAAATCTTTTATTTCTCAATTTGAGTCATTCATTCATTCTGAGCAAAAATATATGAGAAGATCCCTTCAGCAGACAAGTCTTCCTCTCCTTGCCCAAAAGGAGATGTCTGCTGTGGTAATTTCGCTGCACAGATGTTCCTTCACATGTGCTATTACTTTCTTCCTAGGACTTCCAGCCAACACTATTTAACTAAAGCAGTAACGCACAGAAAGGCAGACCAAGGCATTCCTACAAACAGCTCCTACATCCAAGAGGAGTTTCCTACCCTGTAAATCTTCACAATCCTTAGACAGGGTTAGAAAGCAAAAGGAATTCAGAATTCACATTTCCACCCATAAATACTTCTCTCCAAAACAAATAGTTCCAGGACAGCACAGAACAAAATTTCACTAACCTTTCTCCTCAATTCGTTGAGTTAGCTTTCCATGTGAGGAGGCTGTATTCCTTCCTGAAACAGCAGGGAATGAAACATTCACGGGATATGTATCAGAGCCCCGGTTTTGGTACCTAGTGCTCAAAATACAGGTGGAAGATACTTGTAACAACAACAGAGATCTACTGGCTACAGTTGAGGCAGCTCAGGAATATACATTAGTCTCTTCAAAGCAAATTCAAACTTTCCAGCTCAAATTCTAGTTGCTTTGGACAGTGGCACAAAACAAAGCTTTCTGTTAAAATTGCCAGATTTAGACCTGACCACAATCCTTTTGGAAACTTGCCATCATAACAGTTGATGTGGGTATGAAGAACACCACTTTCAAGAGGAAGGTAAGAAATACTGAAAAATAGTTCCGTGATAAATAAAATTCAAAGGTTACTTCAGGCCTTCAGACACTTCACAAAACAAACTGTCCCACATATTTTGGAGATATCCCGCTCAGCTCTAACACTGTCTTCTTTTTTTCAACATTCCACTGTGTGCCAGTGTTGACTTCTGACTATATTTGTTGTGATCAAAATTATAGTTTTTAAGAATGTGAGAGGACTCAGTGGTCCCAAAGAAAGATTTGGATCCCCCCAAATACAAAGCCAAGCCTCTCTCTCCCTCTCTCCACTTTTACACAACAATGCAAAATCATATCTGAGACCTGCATAGTCCAGGAAGTTATGTCAACCGGTGGAACCAGATACCTCAGACTTAGCTGCTAGAAATCATTTCTAGGTAGCTGTGGGATAGTCTGCCCTCACAAAATTGCATTCTAACCTCTCAAAAGCTGTCTTAAACTATGAATCACAATGAACTATGAATTATCAGTTTTTATTCTCTACCCAAATTATTAACCTTTTAAACCATTAACTATAACAGGGGATGTTCTTGTTATCATGTCTACCTCACTTGGAATATAGAATCATAGGATCATATAATGGTTAGAGTTGGAAAGGACCTTAAGATCAGCTTTCTCTTCTTCAGGCTAAACAGCCCCAACTTTCTCAGCCTGTCTTCATACAGGAGGTGCTCCAGCCCCTGATCATCATCGTGGCCCTCCTCTGGACTTGTTCCAACAGTTCCATGTCCTTTTTATGTTGAGGACACCAGAACTGTACACAATAC
>JANHGB010052055.1:57722-69101 GCA_026283785.1 Coracopsis vasa | reverse complement strand
GTCTACAGGGGACTTGGGTTCGTGTCTGCCTCTTCTGCATCATCCCCATATCAACAGCTACTCTAGGAAAATCGCCAGAGCATCTCCATGCCATCATCTGAGTGGATCCCTGTTGTCCTGGGCTCTCTTGGTGTCTTCCACAAGAGCTGGGACGTTCCCCTGTGGAGGGACATGTACTGTAGAGGCAGGCAGGCTTGCAGTCAACCAGTCCATGTCCCTGCTCAACTACAGCTCCATAAGGAAATCGCAGGCATTCCAAATACACAAGCAAATTTATAATTCTGTATACAGAGATACTGGGGATTTCCTTCCTCCATTACTAGCAATAGTATCTTGGGCAGGGAAGAAACAGAAGTGAAACCTCTATTTTTCTTAAGTGAATATAGGAGCTGCAAAGCTCTGTGTGCCTGTGCTGAAGGCAAGGTCTACACAGGATCAGGCTGCGTGTGGCTGAGGTCTCTCGCAGGCTACTGGACCTCTTGCCAAGGCACCTTCCTTGGTAAGGACTTTCTCAGCACAATGCCTTGGTGTCTTTGGAGCCCATCACATCTATGACATGTGACACTGCCTGGTGGCCCCAGATGCCCACTCTCTGCCCTGAAAAGTGTGAGGTGGCTGTGGCTGGGTGAGCTAGGTGAGTGCAGCCCGGCAGCTGGTTCCTGAAGGTCTCTGCCACTGGAGGGGGACAGAGCACCTTGCTGCACCATAGGTCACCCCCCACCCCTCCCAGAGGAGACCCTCCCATGCCGTAGGGCTTTCACCCAGTTCAGCCTGGTGGATGGGCCAGTGCTTGCAATGCCGCGCCCTGGAGTGGGTCATCGCGGTGTTGCGCTGTTAGCAGAGGAGGGGAGCGTTTGGCAAGAAGGCAGCAGTTCACACAATAGTGGTGAATCCAGGGAACGCTGCTGAGCCTGCCACCATGGGTGGCCCAGCACGTCCAGGGAAGGCTGTTTCATGAGAGCCCGGCAGGGGTAGGGGCAGGGGGCTCTCTGGAGATAGACACAAACCCCCTTTGGGATTCAGGTGTGCTCCTGCTGGTATCTGATTTTCAGCTGCTTTGGACAGGCCATTCCCATCACCTTTGGCCCTTGGAGGGCCACTCACCATCTTTTCTATTAGTCCACAGCTTGAATTGCTTGAGCGGGGCAAGGCTGGTGTGGTGCCTTGTCCTGGCCAGACCTGCAGATGCTTTCTGCAGGTCCTTGGGGGGATAAGTGCAGTTCAGGTGCTACATCAGGTGGGTTCAGTGCTGTGGTGGCCTGGCAAAGACCATCTGCAGGAGGTACCGCAGAGGCACACCGTGGGTGAGGTGGGTGCTGGGCTCTGAAATGGCACATTTTGCCCGGCAGAGCTTCCTGTAGAGTGGTGCTGGCAGAGGCTGTCTCAGAGGAGACGTGGTCTCAGCTCTGGTCAAGAGGAGGCCACGTGCGCAGCTTGCACCTTGTTCATTCCCTGGGCTCTCACCTTGCTTTTGTGCCAAATACAGCAGAGACCTGGGTGGCAGCTCCCCCTGCACGTTTCAGGAGGGTGTGGTGAGCTGGGAGAGGCCGTTCCCACACTGGGGTACCCCCAGGAGCAGACACCTCTCTCCTGACCAGCTTGCTGCGGCTGACAGGGCCTGATGGATGAATGAAGTGGGGTTTGGCACGCTGCCGTCAGGCACCGGCTGTGTTGTGAAACAGTCCGTGATGCAACTGAACTTTACATAACCTGACGCAACACCTATAGCTGGAGTTTAAAGCTGCAGGTCCCGGGTCATTACTGTATGATGAATATACCTCCCTGGTGTATACATACGTGAGGTCAGCTGGTGTGTGGACAGTAGCACTGCTCTGGGCAACTTCAGCTTTACTCTTGGCTTTGAAATTGCTGCAAAGAAACAAACAACTGTGGCTCGTGAAGGGTGAATAGACCAAGGGCAGAGGGAACACTCATGTATTGCAAACTTCCACGGTGGAAATGTCATCCATGCTGCTCAACTCGTGCCCTTCATTCCTACCTGCAGCTCACACAGCCCAAAGCCTCTTTCTGCACTTCTGCCCCTCAGCTCTGATCCAGCCCTGGGCCCCAGCTCTGCTGCTGTCCTGAGGCCCCCTGATGCCTGTGATGGCTGAGGCAGGACAGGGATGCTCTACAAGAGAGTAAAATGTAGGATAATTGCCTTAAAACTGCCCGTGGCCTGACTTTCACTGTTGTCCATCCTGAACTTCAGGCCAAACTAATTCCTCATCTTTTATTTGACGTTTATCATATTTAAGCTAAAAGAAAACACAGGGGGGTTGCTGGCCTGTTGTTTTCCGTACAAGCAGTGAGAATTTGCAGCTGTTGTGAGGTTTCGCGTGTGCACTGTGCCCAATCACAGTTCCAAGGGGAACAGGGGGAGCATGCCAGAGAGGAAGGATGAGCCCCAGGAGATCCAGGAGATCCTGCATCGAGCTAGTCTAGGTGTCATATCTGCCAACAGCAGTAGCTTCCTTGGCCTTTTCTGTCTCTCACTCTACCCTGCTAGCTTGTCCCCAGTGAGTGACGTGTTCCTGTGCATACGAGAGAAAGAAGCAGAGCCTGGAAAGAACCAGGTCTTTTTTGCATGAGAATGAGGCTGGCATGACCCCAAGTATCACCTGGTTTCCCTTCCCCCCTCAATGAAGCTAATCCTGGGCATCACCAGTGCTGCCAAGTTTGCATGGAAAATGCCACCAGCAGGAGCCAGGAAGCAACTCCTTCTGAAACCTGACTGGGAGGGGACAAGCTGGTATCCCCTTTCTGATGTGACTCTGTACTTGTGACTCACTGCCATCTCAGTACCTTTCCAACCACTCTGTTGTGCCTGCAGCCAGTCCTTGGATGCCTGGTGAAGCCTCTTTCTTTTCAGCTTTTTATGCCAGGCCTTGATGATGTAACATTGCAGGTGAATTTCCACAGCTCTGCCAGAATATAGAGCACAGCCAGACGGTAGATGTGGAAAATGCCTTTTTCCACTCAGGTCCCTCTATTGTACCTGTGTATGGAGGGACTATCTTTCCATCCCTTAGATACACAGACTGCCTTTCTCTTCTCCCTGTTGTGCCCTCCGGAAGAGATGCACTGAAGATATTTTCTTGCTTACCCGTGAGCAGAGACAGCAGCAGGAGTGGTGAGTGCAGTGGTGATCTGGAGAGATGGTGGAGCCTGGTGTGAGAGGCACTGGGAGATGATGGCAGCAATAACTGCTGCGGGCCTCCAGTGGTCTTGGCACTAGGGGTGTTTAGAGGAGTGGTAGATGGGGGAAGAGCAAAAAAAAAATAAATGAATAAATGTAACAGTTGAAACTGAGAGACAGTATCCAGAGGAAGGTGGGTGCTGACCCAGAGCTGAGGTGGGTCAGATGTTTGTGGAGCTGGGCAGGGGAGGTGGGAGATAGCCTGCACTGCCTAGGACCCTGAACTGAAAAGCAAAGGCATCACATCATCCCATATGGAAAGGAGAGAAGAAAGGAAGCCAAAGGCCTGAAGCTGTGATCAGAGACATGTACTGGCAGTGGTGAGAGCTATTTGTGTGCTGTGGTGAAGCCTTGACACCACTGACCATGTATATACAACAAACCTGGGTGTTTGAACTCCACCCAGTGAGGATTCACCAGCACGAGAGCAGCACCTGATGTGGAGATCACCAGGTGCCTGAGATCAGTTCACAGATATCCTGGGAGGATGTATAGAGAAACCAGCTCTTTACCTCCATAAACCAAACAACCTCCAGGGAGAAAATAAATGGTTAAGAGGGCAGGCCAAAATGCTGAAGGAGAATGCAACATTTGCTCCACACTCAGGCCAAGTTGTAGTGGGAGAAGCTGCTGTGTGTACTCAGTAAGTGCTCATCCGTAACCGTATGGCTCCTCATGTTATGTCTAAGAAGGAAAGAAAAACAAGAAATGGTTACCAGAGTGGGATTATAATCCAGGAATACAGTGACTGCTAAAAAGCTAAAGAGGAAACCACAGACTAGTGGCTTCTGTTAAACTGGTGGGTGAAATGATTGCCAAGATGGTGGAAGTTTTCCCAAATCCTCTCTCCAAAAAGGCACTTGTGATAACAATGCATTTGAGCTTCTGAAAAACACAATATAAAAGAAAGGAAAACGAAATGATTTTTGAATATCTGTGTGTGTGTGGAGGGGGGGGTTTAAGGAAATTACTAGTGTGCTGCCAGTTTGGAGAGAGTTTAAATGCTGCGTCAAGGGAGCGGTTAGTGTGTGGTATGTAAAATGAAGCAATACAAAAACGGTTATTAACTGAGGCTGATTTGCCCTTAAATCGTGCTCTAGGAACTGCTGTGTCAAAGGATACAGCTACTCCAGAAGACAGGGAGTTGCAACAGCATGAAACAGCCTGAAACAAAACTTTTATTGTTCCCCGTTTAGGGGACAGTCACCCCTTTGGGGTGAAACTCTTTCAGGAGAATATCAGAACTGAAAACATTCATGAGAGAAAGCTTTGCTTGAAAGAGAAACGTGTTTTTAATTCCTCTGTGTTCCCAAGGACCCGTCTGCATGGCAACCTGTGGGGGCAGAACAACATGAGCAGAAGCTGGGATGCTCTCATGGGTTGTGGGGAGGATGTGGTGCCAGCGAGAAAGAAAGAGGGGGCTTTCCATTCTGTGGTGGTTCCCTGGTCTCCATGAACAGAGATGGGTATCCTTTGCCTAGGTTGAACTAAGCAAAACCTATCAGCCACATGGGGATGCTGACTAATGGCAAACCCTCCCCCCACTATGAATAGTGCACAAAAGTTTTTACTCCAGTATAACAGGCTAGTACTACGATAGTTTCCACACCCATGTTCTGGTGGAGAGCCATGGACTAGCTCTTGCAAAGCACTTTTACCATTCAGAGCTATGCAGACAACATATGGGTTAATGGAAGTGCAGAGAGGGATGTCTCCAGAGGTACCGGTCACGTTATCAAGAATGGCTGGACAGGAAACGCAGGAAAAGTGAATCTTTCAGAAGCTCAGCCGTGTGCTGTGGGACTTGCAGATGATTTTCATAAATCACCAGTCATGCTTAAAGCTATTCTCAAGGCACCTCAACTACAAGATATGTCACAATTATCTTCCTTTCTGGGGATAGGCAGTTATTACCAAGGGTCTTGCCCAATACATCAACACTATTACACTCCCTAAATAGACCAGTGCACAAAGGACAGAAGTAATGTTGATCCACATGATGTACCAAGGTCCAGATGAAGCCAAGAACTTTGGATTATCAGAAAGTGAAACTCTGCTTGTAAAATTAGCTTGCAGCACTTACCCCTGGGCCTGAAACACCAATGCTGAAAGCCAGCTGTCAGGGTCAGATACTGAAAAGACCTGTGCTTGGGGCTCACTGGCATGGCTTTGCAGCACTGTGCTCACACCCAGAGAAAAGATTCACGCATCATCCTGGGAGGTCAGTGGTTTAACTGCAGCTTATCTCAAAAGGAAACAATTTACTTCGGTTGCAAATGTCAAACGCTGGCTTCAGTGTTAGGAGTAACAGCCTGGTTAGGGAGAGGGAAGTTTTCTAGGGTACTCCGTGCTCTGGGGTACTCCCTGCTCTGGTAGTGTGGTAGGAGTACGTAGTGACTGGTACCACAAGTATCTGGCAAATGACAGGTACCCTGATGCAATGTGAAACTGAGAGCAGGCCCGGCCTGGCTTAGGCATCTGATGAAAGGAGGAGGAGATGGGCTTAGCACAGAGCTTCTTTGAGCCTTCTGGGATGGAAAGAGAGTACTGAAATACACGTCCAGGTTGCCTAACGTGTGGCACCAGAGCAGTTACTGTAATAAATCTCAGGTCTACTGTACTCCAAGAATTACATGATGGCTCTCTGGGAATAATAACTATGAAAGTCCTGGCTGGAAATTTGGTTCAGTGGCCAGACACTGATACACAAATAGGAGAAATGACAAAACAATGTCAAGGGTATTAATAAAGCCAGTTGGGAAATTTTCCATCAGAATAATTCTCCAATGGAAAATGCCCTTTTCACTAACTCAGCACTTTCTGTAAGAAAATTGCAGATTTCCATTGGGAAAATCAAAGTGAAGTATCCTTGGCTCTTTTTCTGCGAGGAGAAAATAAACTTGTCAAGAGGACTGTAGGCGAACCAGCAGAAGTTGTCTTTCCATGCAGCCCTCAGCCACCAGCCTTCCCCTCAGGTCTACAAATCAGAAACACAGCTGAGCAGTCCGAGGCACAAGAAGGCAAGGAGATGGGAGGTCACCCCACAAAGTTTTTGACAGCTCACCTGCACCAGACATCAAATTAGTCCCTACCAGATGGGCAGCCAGGAAGCCAGGAGTTTTCCTTTTGATCCTTGTGAAGCGTGATTTTTGTGGAACCTTAATTAAAACAGCATTTTTGATTTTTTCAGCCGTGGTTTTTCCTTATAAAGAAACTCAGTTACTATTGTTTTCTTTCTCGCTGGAAGGGATTTCTATTTCCCAGCCAGCTCTGGGTAGCAGCGAACACTACACTTGCTTAAATATTCTCCTTTGTACTCTCAGGAATGGCCAGCTGCTCTAGGAAAGCAAACATAGGCAGAACTGGGCCATTTACAGGACATATGTTTTAGATTGCAGGAAATGCCCCTTGTAAATGGCCTGAAGTGCTGCGTATGAATGCTACTAATTTAACACAGATTGGGAAAGTGTTAAGATTAGTATTTTCATGGTCAGGAATTCCTACTTGCATTATAAGTGATGAAGGGTCACTTTTTTGATGTCCAAAAAGTTGTGTGCTTTCATCTAACAAAATAGTCTCAAGCCTGTCACATAAGCTCCTTGCTGTCCTGCTATAAGAGGAGCAGTGGGAAGATTTGTTCAAATATCCAATTCAGCGATCCAAACCAGAAGTCTGGATAAAGTTAGATTACAGTAAAAAGCTGTGAAGTCTCTTTTGGCCTGGGAAGGACATGTTAATGCAGACCTCTACTACAGTCATTCACGGTCTTGGGACAGAGATTTTTCTTGCTTGGACTTGCTAACACCTGATTTCTAGGGGGGTGTTTGTTTCAAGCTGATAGGATCAAATGGCCCCACATAGTCATGCATGACTCTGCTGCCCTCAGACTGGAAGAATAAAATCTGTGCAAGAGGTAACTCTGAAAACTTGGGGGAATCTTAAGCAAATTATGACAGCCTTCTCTGTCTTATCAGGTGGGAATGGCATTGAGAGCCTTGGAATGAAATAGAAGAATGGAGTGATTGAATCAGGCCCTCTTATCAGTTATAGTAATAATCTGTCACCTTTATGTACAGATTTGTGATCATGAGCACTGAAGTAGGTCACTTGCCAATTATTCAGTTATCAACAGTGGGGACATGAAGCATCTTGGAAAGACAGAGACCCTTTCTAACATGCCTGCAAGGTTTTTACACATCTGATTTAAGGCTTCTTACATTTAGAAATATTGGTTGGAATCTCTTGGTGCTTCAGTTTCCTGGTCAGTAAAATGGTAATGCCTTTGTTGCAAGGATGTAAAGGTTCTTCTTGTGAAGGGCATTGAACTTTTCTGGAATTCCCGATGGAGATGTTATGTGTTGCAGTCAATGTGTTGCTTTATGCTTGTTCTACCACACTTGTGTTGCTTTTTGGAAGTTCTGCTTTTCTCTGGTGTTGACAATCAGACCTCAAGAAAGAATGATGCTCACATGTAGAAATGGTCTAACGACTTGGTGCTGCTCTGCACAGCTTGGTGGCAAGGTCACCTTCTTCAGTGCCATTCCTATGTCTTTGTGGCAATATTTGTCCTGCTTTAGTTCTTTGTGCGGATCTTTGTTTCAGAACTCGCAGAACCTCTGTCTTTTGTTATCATTTGGAATCTGTTTCTTTCAGCAGTTGGCCATGGCATGCTGGTAATGAACTGCAAGAAGTTCCCCAAAGGAGCATGAAGGAGCTTTCTCAGTTGACTTTCAGTTCTCTCCTGCTCTCCTGCAGTGCTCACACTCTCTGTCCCCTTCTGCATGACCTGTTGGATGGCCCTTCTCTGGCAGGGCAAATCAATTGTTCATCCACCTCTCCTTTCCCCTTGCTGAGCTTTCACCTTTTGCAAGTTCCCCACCAGACCCAGCTCTGAAGAGATTAATCACATTTCTAGCAGATAAAGATAAGCAGAGCCATTACAGGGAAGGCTGGGCTTAACTTCCTGGTACAGGGTCAGCTAGTGTATGATGATGTTCTCACCTCAGCCTCCAAAACATACCACCTTACTTGCTAAGAGAGGTGACTACCAACAGTCCTCTATGGTATAGTCTGCTTCCTAGGAAAAAGATTGTTTTTTTAATGAGAGAAGGGTGTTTTCTTTGGATTTACATCCCTTTGTGGAGAAGGAACATCACAAAAATGTGCCTTGCTTTTGTTAGCAGAAAGCGGTAGGACTTGTGGTGTTGGGTCCTCCATCACAGACCAGTGCCTAAGTAAGTATGGCTGTTTTCCATCATGGTAGAAGGCCGCAGGGTGTCCAAGGAGACGTCATTTACATGAGCTCAGAGGGCTCTGAGGATGTTTTGTATAAGTACCTGTTCTATCCGGTGCAATGCAGCTGTCCTCAGCAGCAAATCCTTGGGAATTTACTTGCGTAAATGTAGAAGGGTACGCTTGTGTGTATTTCTGAGTCATGCCCTGTCAGTACTTCCCACACGAGTAACCTGCGTGGGTTAGATAAACAGGGGAAAAAAAAAAAACAGTGAAAAATGGTGTTCCGTAGAAATCTCAGCGGCCACGACCTTTAAATGATACAGGTTCAACAACCGGTCTAAATACAAGATTCGTGTGAATTGTATGAATCTCTTGCCCTTCCCCAGGGTCATTGTGCGCCTTAGCTAGAAGAGCACAAGCACTTTGGGGAGCTCTGGTCCTCTTTTTGGGATGTGCTGTAGGGTGATCTTTAGCTACAGAGAAAGCAAACTGTCCTACTTTTTGTCCCTCTTCCTATGAAGAGTCTTACATGGGGGCAGCAGCTGATGCATAAGACCTAGGACAGCTGAATAATTCATTGGCAGGAATTGCTGGATTTATGGAGGGGATCGGATGTCGGAATAACAGGGTTCTGGATTGGAGGAATAAAGCTCACAATACTGAGTTTTGGATGTTCCAGTTGGTGGTATTGCCAAAAGGGACATGAAAAGTGATCTCATTTCAGTTTGGTGCAGCACACTAATAAATCCTGGTTAATACACGCAATTCTCCTAAATGAATCCCTATCTCAGGTTGCCCATATAAACCCACCAGCAGACTTTTTTCCATTTGATTCACTTAGAAAGAATGCTGAAAAGAAATTTTAAAAGTTTCTTTTCCACCCTGTTGCACTAAGGCTAAGGCTAGAGACAAGGTGTGGTGGGGTGTTGTGGGGATTTTAGTGACACACAGAAACTCCTCCAAGGCCTGCCTGGCATGTCTAATGCACGTGTTCTAGCCTTAAGGAAATGCCTGATTTGAGGTCAGGAAAGTATTTCCATCCAAATCAGATTGTCAGGAACAATTTTTTCACCTTCTGTTGTGGTCTTTAACCTTTTAACCTTCTTCATGGTCTCCTTCCCCAGGGTACCAGGAGATGTGTCTGTGAACCGCAAAGGAGAATAATGACATATTTCATGATGTGGGTGACGGAGGGGATGGAAGTGAACGTCCTTGTGACCTCTCTGGATCAGCCTGTAGTTGTAGAGAATGGGACAGATGGGCTTGGTGGCCCTACCCAGTCCAATCGTCCTGTAGGTGACAAATAGCTGCCTGCCTCTTCCCTGAATGATGCTTAAAGGATGTCTTCTGCTTTGCGTTCGAAGTTATCTGCATCGTGTGCAAATCTGGTGTCCCCTCCACTGGTTCAGCATAGAGCAGCATACCATTGCCCTCCAGAAGCAACACTTCTGGGCTTTACACCCTGGGTCTCATTTGCTATGGGACATTCCCACCCCTGGGGCTGTGGCAGGGCAAGGGAAGTGATTAGTTCCCGCATCCTGGGAGGGGACTCTGCTCGTGTCAGTCACCGCTAACCCTGCAGCAGTACAGCCAGCATGACACTGCACTTGGCAAGGTGAAGGGTTTTCCTCCTGGGAAATGTTTCAGAAAGCAGCAGTGTCTCCGTCATGGCAGGCAGAGCTCCTCACTGGCTTTGTGCTAAACCAGCCCATTGTGCGGGTGCCTATGAATCATCCTGAGCACATTCAGGAACACAGAGATGTTGTGTCATGGGAACTGGGGGTGCAAAGAAGAAACCAGAGGAGTTTCAGTGACTGGCTGTGCAAGTGGTCAGGAGCAAGATGGCTACTTATTATTGGGAGGCCTTCTCTGCACAGAGGGCTGTATCAGTGCGCAGGCCAGCTACATGGGGCATGCATTTAGGATTTCAGCAGTAATCCTCACCACAGGCCAGCCTGCTGCAGCATTCTCCTCTGCTTCCTCTGGAGGAAGTGGAAGGGTGGTTGGCAGGATCCACACAGCTGCCTCATGCCTCCTCCAGCTTATGTTAGCACTCCCACTCCTAGCTTTGTGCTGTCCCTTCAAGAAGGCTCTTTATAGCTAAACCACACAGTGACCTCTAAGCCTGTGCATTAGCGGAGCTTTTTGTAATGTGAGGCTGCTGCTGAAAGCCTTCACTTGAAGGACCTCCTTACTCCCTTGTTTTCTGTTTCAGAGAAAACCTTGATTTTTTGATCAACAGCATATGCCTGGGAAGGCTGCTGGCATGAATCAGGAAACTCTATCTCTCTCTCTGTGAGGTTCTAGATTTTGCCCCTGCTTAGAGCAAGCTTTATGGACAGGGCTCATTTATTTTCTAATGCAATGTAGATTAGAGAAAAAGTCCTCACTGCTGTCTGTTCTCGTGTAGGTTTATATAGCAGTTACTTCAAGACTGTAGCTCTTGGTAGCTGTGTAAACACAACTCATGTATGGTTTGCCTGCTTCTTAGCTCATGACAGCCAGATCTGAACTAGGAAGAAATCAGAATTTTTCAGTGGTGAAGGCAACTTTTCACTGGAGCACTCTATTGTGGGTAATGTTTCTTCTTCTCTGTTTCTTAATGGTTTTGGATGACTCTTAGGAAGATATGGCTTGGTACGGTTAGGATAAGTAAGGGAAGAACTAAGACTCAGTTTCACAGCTTGCTTTATGTATGAAGTGCCAATCCGTTTTGGTCCAAACATCTGAATCTGGGCTTTGGTCCCCATTTAAACACAATGGCAAATGGTACTTTGGAGAGAGCTAAGCTTTCCTTGGTGTGAGAATGAGTGACCATGTAGCAGATTCTCTCAGACAGAAATGATCCTGCCAAGACTGAGCACTGTACTGGGTTCTGCGGGGATATGGCCAGCGTGGCGTTCAGCTGAGCTGCAGTTTGCTCTGTGAGTAGAAACCAAGGTCCA
>JANHGB010052055.1:39420-50905 GCA_026283785.1 Coracopsis vasa | reverse complement strand
ATTACAACAGGTCCCCAGCTGGAACAGAAAGAACGTGGTGCTGCAGCCCCCGCTGCGGGGCAGCCGGAGGCCCGCCGGCCGGGCACGTCCGCGCCGCCTTTCTCCGCTTCTTCCAGGACCGCCACGGCCACCGCCGCCTGCCCTCAGCCCCCGTGCGGCCCCGCGGCGACCCGCGCCTCCTGTTCGTCAACGCGGGCATGAACCAGGTGCTCCCCCCAGTCCCCTCCTCCCTCCCTCCGTCCGGCCCCACGCAGGTCCCGCCGCTGGCTCCCGAGGAGCGCGGCCCGTCTCGGGGTAGAATCACAGAATCAGCCAGGTTGGAAAAGACCTTTAAGATCACCAAATCCAACCTCTACCCCAGGCCTGCCAAGTCCACCACTAAACCGTGTCACTGAGGGCCTCATCTACATGTTTTCTGAACACTTCCAAGGGAGGATGATTCCACCACTGCCTGAGCACCCTTGTGGTGAAGAAATTTTTCATAATACCCAGTCTAAACCTCCCCTGGCACAGCTTGAGGCCATTTCCTCTTGTCCTGTCACTTGTTAATTGGGACAAGAGACCAGCCACCTCCTCGCTCCATCCTCCTTGCAATGTCGTCTGTCTGAGACTTTCATCTGCAAGTTCAGTGCATGTGGGACCCTGGCTGGGCCCCAGTGCTGGCTACCCAGGGCATCTTTCTGTGCACAGGAGGTTCAGCCTGGCTGGGCTAGAAAAGCTCACACCACTGTGAGCTGTTGGTGGATGGGTTTTTTCTACAAAAGGGACATCTTACAGCATTTGCAGAGCTTCTGTGCCATAACTTGATATCAGTGTGGAGCTAGGCCTTCAGCAGCACTGTTTATCCTTACCATCTTCGAGACAACCCTTTACCCTGAGACATCAGTTTCGGTTAAGTCAGGACAATGTCAGCCTTTTGTTTTTAAATGGCAAAGAGGTTAGGGGGAGCCTACCTGAGGTAGGAGGCATGACATTATGAGTAGTTAATTTGTTAAGTAACTTGAATTTAGCTGTAAAGTAAATCCGTGTAGCCTGAATAAAAGTGTGTAAGGGGAAGCCAGCTCCCCCCTGAGAAGCCTCACGAGCAACAGGATATTTCTGGGAGGTATTTACAGCAACCCTGGACATGCAAAGCCGCTATAGTAATGCATCATGTCAGACCCAACATTACTAGAGTTTTGGTCCAGAAGGACAAGTTTCTACATGAGGAGAATCCATTGCTGCAGAAAACACTCACTAGGTGTTTGGAGATAAGGTTCTTCCTCAAAGTCCCTCTGCAAGGCCAGCATGAAGGCTGCTCTGGACAAAGGGGGTTGCTCCATTTGCATCGATGTTGCTGTTTCTTTAGATGTTGATGCCTTTGGTCTTCAAGGCTGCCTGTCAAACACTCTTCATCAGGATCGAATCCTTTGGGTTGGAATTTGCCTCTGGACAGAGTGAGAACCACTCCCAAATACCACTCATCCCGATTACACCCTCCATGTCGGTGGCACTGGTGTCGAGGTTCTGTACAGAGCCTCGCACCAGTGTTTCCCTGTGAGGATATGTGTGTAGCCCTCCTCGCTTTCCCTGTGAACTGTGGCTCCTCTAAAGCAAGTGTCCTTGGGAATTTTTTTTGGCCTCTTCTGGACTTGCTGCTTATGGGAGATGGGGAGAGAGTGCTGTGAGCCCATGGTCAGAGCGGGCTGGGGCTTGCTGGCAGCACTTAGGCAGGATCTTCCCGCTCACCCAATTCATCTACGCCACAACCATATGCTGTTATTAGGTGATTATGTTTTGGTATCTTCATTGTGTAATTAGTCACATGCTCGTAAACAATGTAAATAGCCCCTAATGAGTTGGTAACTTAATTATTCAGTAATGACTTTGAATGTCAGGAACTGTCCACACAGAGCAGCAACTACTTTTAAGTATTTCTTTCAGTTCTTTTTCTGTGTTGCAAAACCAGCTAACATCTTTGTTCCTTATTTCCTAACACTCTGCAGGCTATTCTGCTCACAGGCCACTTGACTTGAGTGAATTTACTCACCAATTAGTCCAGAAAATTTGGCCCCTCTGTTTAATGATACTGCTGATTTATTTTTTTTTTTTGAGAGACATGTAGCAAGTATATCTTCTGTTTTTTAAAAATGTTGATAGTTATGAATGGATCCTTGGCCCTGTTCTTCTGTGACCTTGCTATTTTCTGAAGTCTTTTTCAGGGTAAATATTTAGGCAGGAGCTGCTCTGCACGTAACAGCAGAGATTTCAAAATGGCCCTGGCAAAAAACTAGATCAAAAAAAACCCTAAATCAGTTTATTTTTCACACATTTCTTGGCTTTGTTTAAACACATTCCCAGCCCAAACAGTCCCCAGGAAAACCTTGGGACTGTGAACTCTGAAGGCTTAAAGACTCTGTGGCAGACATGAAAGCTGCACTTCACTTTACTTTAAAAATCCACTTTTATGTTGGCTTTTAATTTCTTTATTTTAAACAAAGCTCGTGAAGTTTTTTGTCTGTTTTGTGCTTTTGGGTGCCTGAGACAGCCATTGCTGTGTTGGAATGGCACTTCACTGTCTTTCTGGTGTGCTTTTTGAATCAGTGACATTTCCTAATTCTGCTGACATGGGGAGGGGAGCCCAGACCCTTCAGCAGCTCCCTTCCAGCACTGCCCATCTCCTTGGTTTTGGAATCCCCTATCACAGCTTTGGAGAAAGAGAGCTTGAGCAGTTTTCAGAGCTTCAACTTCTAACCATAGCCATGCTCCTACTTTTGTGTAAAATAGACCATGCTATTCTTTTCCAGATACATTTATGCGTTGCTGATACACTGATACACATCTCTCGGTTTTTCTGGGTGGTTTTTTTCGGGTTTTTGGGGTGGGTTTTTTTACATATTTATGCATTTCTGGAATGAGGCTGCCATGGTAGGTAACCAGAGAAAAGCAGTTCTTTTTGGGAACAACTTTCAAAGCTTCCTAATTAGCTCTCAGTCTGTGTTGGGACAAAGCCACAATATTTCAGCTATGCTGGCAGAGACAGAGTTGTGTCAAATTTCCATTTTTTGTGTGTGAAATGTGATTTTCAGACTGAAACTTACATTTTTCAGAGCTGGAAGATGAGGGGTGCATGCTAGTGTTTGTGCTTAGGGAAATGGCCTGAGAGGTGCTTGGATTCAAGCTTCTGCCCAATCTCATTTTGAGTAAAATGTCTATCCCTGATCACGCACAGTCAGCTATGGTTCAGAGCCTGATCCAAGGCTTGGGTGTTTCCTCTGGCTCCTTTCTGCATCCACCAAGCACAAAGTGCATGTGCACAGGGGAGGAACAGCTGTGCTGTGTCAGACCAAGGGTTCATGGAGCCCAGCAGCCTGGCTCCAGCCATGGCTGATAGCACAAGCACAACAAAGAGTGTTATTTGCAGGCAAATGTATAGTGATATGTCTCCCAAATGTTCCCCAGCCTCCCACAGTTTGTACTTTGGGGACTTCCTGTGGCAGACATAGTGTCTTTGTTGACTTTTTTCCATACATTTGTTGTGTTTTATTTTGAAACCCTGTAAACTTGTACTGCTGGCAGCATCCTGAGGCAAGGACTTCCACAGAATAACTACCTGTTGTGTAAACGGACACCTCCTACTGCTTGTTTTGTTTGCCACTTTCATTTGATGCCCTTGGTTCTTGCAATGCATGTTAACAATTTCCTCGGATGAGATCTCACTGAGGCCTACCTGCCTCTCACGCTTTTGGTTGCAACTAAATACACTGCGGTATATTCTTACCCTAAGGAATGGAAGGATGTGTCCTCATCGGGCAGAGGTGTGAGCCTGCCTCTATTATGTGCCTTCTAGGCTCTTACACAAAAATCTGGGAGCACAATGCAGCTGTATGAGCTTGTTTGGGTTTTGCTGGTGAGTGTTACCAAAAATGCTTGGAGTGTCTACACCTACTGGGGTAATTCTCTGTCCATGCATATTGGTTTGATATGTCCTTCCATTAGGTGTGGTGACCCCATTCAAAGCCTGTTCTCAGTAGGTGGCATTTTGTATTGGGATGCCTTCTGCCAACAAAGTCTCCCCAGACACAGGCCTTGAGATTGCAATGGATATGATCTAGGACAGCACACAAACACATGCTTAACTTTAATCCACACATGCTTAAGTGCCTTTTGAGTATAGCTTTGTTCCACATTTGTTGCTAGATGTCTGTTAAAGGACCAACAAAACCCAACTGCTGAGTTCCTACTTTACATTCCTCTGCTTTGGCAGCAAAGCCAGCATGTATATTGGTTCTGGGAGTCCTCCACATGGCCACTGACACCTAATGCAGGAGTTGCCTGGATGATAACCAGCTTTATTAGCTGTTTTGTATAAGCAACAGGCAGCCTGGGTGGTGCTGGATCTTGCCTGAGCTGCTCCACAGCCACCCAGCCGCTGGCCTTCTCCGGTAGGGCTTTACAGTATTCCCCCAAAACATGCTCCTGGCCAGCCCCGAAAGGCTGCAGGAAGAGGTTTACCTGTGGTTGTAGCTCCCCGTGTGCGTGCCACCACACTGAGACATGCTGCGGGCAGTGTGTTTTGGCAGCACAGGAGCAGAGCCGTTCCTAGAATTCCAGTGATGCCATGCTGTGGGCTGCTTGGCCTTACCCGGCGCAGATTGCGTAATAGAAACTGTCTGTCTGTTATCACACCGGAGATACGAAGCTGTGATTATGGCAGTTGCAATAATGCACAGCCTCCCTATTCTGGTGCGTTAGGCATGTGACAGTTGCTCATTTTCATGTGCGGGGCACATACAGTCCTTATGAAATTCTAGCATGCTGCTCCATGAGATACTCTACCAGGGAGTGAGTAGTGCCTGGTTAGACCTTGTGTCTGGAGCTGCTGCAAAGGTGTAATGCGGCACAGACTCTGGCATGTGTTGCTGCTTGGAGCTTTTATGAAGGTATATAATAAATATAATGCATGGTGTATTGTTTTTTATGATGTGTGAGGCACAGAGTGATTATGGCAGGGCATCTGTGCCAGTGTCCCATTGGTCTGCCCTGCTTCCCTCAGTATTATGTTTCTTGCCGCTCAGACAAGTGGGAGGTTATTCACAGCTCAGTGCATACCAGTGTTCCCAGCACCTTAATTCCCTCACAGAATTTTCCACTCCTTATGTGAGGCAGTTAAAATAGGAAGGGAGAGATGGCAGCATTCGTTGGGATGGGGAGCCAGCACAGCTCACCGACTTCAAAGTGTGCTGAGGGGTAAGGAGCCAACCAGAACTGGTTTTTCCCATTGCTTCTTGCTGTGGATGTTTTCCATCTGCTGCTGGGGGTGAGCTGCAGATGAGTGGGACTTTGGCAAGGGATAGAGCAGGAAGTGCGTATTGCGCAGAGGACTTGACTAAGCAAAGGGGCTTTGGAGTTCGTGGCTAGGACCAGCTTGGTGAGATCTTGGCTGAGTTTCTCGCTAACCTTAGGTGGACCTAAGGATTCATGCCTGCAACCAAGTGAGTAACGTTTCCAATCATCCATCTGGGCATTTCAGCCCTGGTCAAGTTTTCAAGCAGCCCATGACTTTATGATTGATTATTTGTCATCCTAAGTGATACATTTATGTCTTGCCTCCTGATGAACTCTCAGCAGTTTATTTCTTGCAAACCCCCAATGCTTCAGAATAAGAGTTAACTTCATTTTCCTGGAACATGCTGATCACTTCATTTACAGTCTTGGATGTTGAGTCTCATGCATCACCTCTTGGAGGATAAGCCTCATACTTGGAAAGAGGTACCTACTGGAAACAGGATTTTATGCATCACCTCTTGGAGGATGAGCCTCATACTTGGAAAGAGGTACCTACTGGAAATAGGATTTCCCACAAGAAGCTAGCAGCATTCCTTGCTATTGCAGATGTTCCTCGCAGTAAAAGTACTTGGCTGGGGAAGCACAGGGAGGTGAGCATACAGAGGGTGAGAGCGCAGCCAAAGTGAATTCCAATTTCCATTCAAGCAGAAACTGTCAAGGTATTTGGGCTTTTGTGAACAGGAATGTATTCACCTCTTCCTTATTAAATCAGTGACACAGGAGAATGCCTTTCGTGTTCTCCACAGCGATTCAGCCTCTTCTTGGCCTATTGTCTAAACTTACATCAGCGACCTTTTAAAAGAGCATCTGAAATTCAGTCAGACACAATTAATGTATACTTTGCTTACACTTGACAGACATGCAAGGTAAGAATGAGGATGTTAGCATGCTGGCCATGCGAATGAGAACTTTGTAACGCTAAAGTATTCTTGGCTGGTTCTGGTGGTGTCCTAACCCAAAAGACAAACCACAGCACAAACCCCAAAAATGTTCTGATGCTTCTCAAGTGTTTTGAACACCTTCAAACCACAGTGGTTCTCATGCTTACCACCACACAGGCCCAATGGTGATGCACACACAAAGTCCTCTTCAGCAGATGAGAGCTGTTGGCTACTGAGTACTGATGCCCATTGGCACCAGGAGCGAGCCTTCTCTACCTGCATGGGAAGTGTCAGGCAGGCCTGGCTGTGTGGCACATCTCAGTAACTGCTACCAGTTTCCCATGTCCCATGCACATTGCCAGTACCAAAAATCAGATCAAACACTTGCAGGCATTTTCAAAGATGACTTCTTAAGGTTTAAATACATCAATTCCCACCCTTTATATTAGGTTTTTTGTACATGTCAGCATTAAATATATGTATATATATGCATGTATTCCCTTAAATATATTTTACATACTTACTTTTTTGCATATATTTCTCCAGAAATTAAGACTTGCAAAGTCCTGATCTATTTTTATGCACTGGTAGTGTTGCAGTGGCCGGTCTGTCCAGTTCATGGTTCCATTCTGGAAATGCTGGTCAAATCTTCACTAACACCAGCCTCCTCCCCAAAGAGAAAACAGTTAAAATGAAGCAGGTGGACAAACTCTGAGAAATAAAATACAAAGGGGAATTGTTTGTCTGAGATCATGTGGAAGGTCCTGGAGAGAGCTGGAAGGGGGACTCAGGTCTCCTGACCCTCAGACCAGAGCTTTAGCAATTTGAGAAAGCCCTATCTCCCTGAGACCTACCCAAATCTCCAGAGGTAACCTTTGTCTTCAACTTGGCCTTGAAAGGTTGCAAAAATGCCCTTGAAAACAAGTGAGTATTTGGCAAACAATTTGCATAATGCATTTGTTTGGGAACATTTTGATCCTCTTATGGGCTGCCAGCAAAGCAGATGCAAGGTGGAGTTTTGGTTCATTTGCTCATGAGAGAGTGAGGAGTTCGGTCAAGTGAGGATGGGCCTGGCTGGGTGGCTCTGTCTGCATGCTAGGATGACTGGGCTTAGGACTTTTTTATCTGTTGGGTGAAGTATATGCTTTAACTGAGGGTCAGCACAGAGAAAGAAAGTCTGGTTTACTTGCAGGGTATTTTTAAAGTCCATTTTCCAAAGGAAACTGCCTGTTTGGCTGTTCATCCTTTCCTCTTCAAGTAGCTCTTCAACATGTCAGCCAGTTTCAACCACATCTGAAAGAGCAGTAGAAGTTTCAAAAACACTAACTTTGTGGCTGTCGGAGTAGATGAAATGATGCAAACCAGTGATTTCTGAAGGAAAGAGAGGGAGAACCCAGCTGTTAGACATTAGCTGGCCACACCATCACCATATGTGAACACGACCTGCCCACCAGCGCAAATCTAGCTCTAGATTATGCACACCGCTATTGTCTCTTGCACATGTGGGACAGGGTTAATGCAGAGAGTGAGAAGATGCCTGGGCACAAAGGATACCCTCTTTTTCCCAAGAACTCTGGGCTTTGTTAGCTCTGTTGCTCAAAGGTCAACTCTTTTCCTTTATGTGTGGGCAGTGCTGAGGAATAGCTGAGCTTGGCATTTTGCCGTGAGCCTGAGAGTCCCCATCTTCTGCAGGAGTGAGTTCCAGCATCCAGGGCCAGCTCCAGGGCATGCTCTGTGTTCCACACATGTTCTTCCGTCCATTGTCTGATGGTGGTCTCAGCCTGCCAGGACACCATTGTCAACAGTGGCCAAAGTGGATAATGAGCAGAGAGAGAGCTGGGACAACAGAAAAAGTCTAGAAGGAGAGCAATGAATGATGGCCTCAACCACCCAAATAATAACTGGCTGTCTGAAATACCAGCTCAAATTAAAACAAGTTGGGCAAGTCCCTGAGAGCAATTGGGCCAACTATACATTGCTTAGGGCATGCTGAGCACACTGCACACCTTCATTAAGTAAGCAGTGGCCGTCAGTGTGGTAGGAGATGCCCTCAACGCCAGGATGTTCACTCAAAGGCATCCGGGATATCCAGCCTACCTCACCACATGAGCTGTCAGGCACTACTAAGTGAGGACACCCAAGGACTTTCTAAGCGAGAGTTACGTGACTGCATGTCTGAGCCACGGAGACATGTCAGACTGGCCTGGCTACTGGTCCATGAGAGCCTGAGAGTCTGGTTATTAATTTCAGTGACTGGGATCAGATCCATCGTTGGGAGCACAAGCTCTCTGCCATGAAGTGACTGCTCCCTGGGGCTGCCTTGTGCGTAGCCTTTTTGTGCCTCATGTTATCTGATAGTTCAGATAAAAGCCCAATTCTCCTTTAAACTTTTGAGCGCTTTATAAATTATCAGAGGGCTTTAATCTCTTTTTTTGTGAGATAAAGGGCCTTCTAAACCCCAAACTCTAATTGAGTGGCTTTAGTTGTTTTGTTTTAAGTCCCTCTTCAGAGGAAAGCAGGCCTGTCACCATGAAAAATGCCTTCCAACATGATCTCTGCTGGAGTAGGGTTCAGCTGTGGTGCTGGGGCTGGGTCCAAGCAAAGACTTGGTTGGTTTGTGCTCACAGAGGAAACCACGGAAAAAGGATGGAGCACACAGTGGATACTGATTTATCCACCTCTATGCTCATTTCACTTAGCACAGAAACTTTGTAAAAGCCTGCTGCAGAGTTGGCTGCTGCTAGCCCTGTGTCAAAACTGCCCAGAGATGTTTGCGTCTCTGGTTAAGCTGATCCATAGCTATTCATTTAGCAAACTCCTTTTGGACATGGTGGTTCTTCCTTGAGCATTCTCTGTGCTCCAAAGGGACATGAACATCGGACAACAAAGAGTGGCCTCAGGAAACAATTTTGGAATTTGTAGTTGAGCATATCTGCACCATCCAAAGGATTCCCCTCATGGCAGAGGACAGAAGGATCCTGTAGCACCTGTATATCCACTCAGAGCAGCTGGTATTTCAAGCAGACTTACACAGAGCTGTTCATGAGTGAACTGATGCTCAGGAGCTGTCTGTGGGAATTATCTGGTGAATAGTTTCGTAGAACAAACAGCGGAGATTGAAACAGAAGAGGGATGAGAGAGTCAGAGAGTCTGAAATGGGGTGAGATGCAGGCGGAAGAAGATACTTTGCAATGAATTATGTGGTGGGGACTCAGCAAAGAGTGTTATTTAGACCCTGTCCCCCAGGCTGGAAGGAAGGCTCTTCTGGTCCCACCTCTTTCATCCTTAGAAGTTGCCTCATGCCTCCTACACAGACATCCAGATTTACAGCATCCAGTGGAACCAAGTGTGGTTGCTGTGATGGCAGCTCCCAGCACTCAGGGCAGGCTGAGGATGAGCATGGTCCTTCCTGTGTCAGGATAACCGTTTGTAACCCCTGCAGAGAGGCTGGACAGCCTTCACAGTGCAAGGCTTAAGTTGCAGGGAGCTCCCAGACCCATGCCAGGTCTCAGAGGAAGACAGATGGGCAACAGCAGTCATCAAAAGACAGGGATGAAGCATTGGGTGGTGCTAGCATAACTCAGGCTAGGGAGAAGCAACCCATGCTGGGGATTTTACATGGCACAACAAAGCACTGTCACCCTGGAGTCAGACTCTGTTTGAGCAACAGAGGATAAAATCACTAAGACCTCCCAAAGCCATCACAGTGGCATGCAGATTGTGGCACATGTCCTCCAGCATGCTTCGTGTCCTCAGGGTAACTCGCGGGTGACCAAACCATCCCTGTGCCGTGAATGAACTCGTACCGGGCATTGGTACATGACAGAAACAGGCTTACAGAGGCAGAAGAGCACTGTTCACAGAACAGCCACTCTATCACAGACTTGATTTTTATGGCAAACCTAGGAAACACCTTCAAAAGATGAGCAGGGAGTTAAAACCTGTGACTTTAATGAATGCTAGAAACCAAAGATGCAGCACCAGTACTGGTTTTGCAATTTTCCTCAGCTCCCCACTCTTCCACCAATCCCTTGCTCTTTGCCTGGCAAGAACTTCTGCCTCTACTTACTATACAGAAACAAACAGCCTTTACCCCTCTCCCTTGCTAATATTTCTTACTGCTGTGGATGCACTAACAACCTCCTTTCCTTCAAAACAGCTAGCTGATTAACACACTGAAGTTAAACTTGGAATGCTTGTTTGCAGTCTATACTTAGCTTGAAGTTTGATGTATCTTTTTCAGACCCTAGAAGAGCTCAATCTCCTGACAGCTTGTCCATCGTTTCCCAAATACATCAGTTGTTCTAATTAGAAAACCCCACTATGCTCCCTACAAACCTCGACAGGCTAACAATGAGGGCAGGATAGGAAAACACTCCTATCTCCCACCCCCATGAATACCCATCAGTCTGGATCATCATTCTTTTCCCCTTCACCTCCCTTTGCTACATCCATCATTATCAATGTGGCTAGGCATAGCTACAAATAAATATTTAACAGAACAACGAAGATATGGACACAAATGTCTTGGCTAAAATCAGAGGGTACAACATTTCTGTAAGGCAGCAGTCCTGTGTTTTTATTTTCTGTAAATGGTAGATATTTGCTATTTCAGCTCACTGTCACAGCCAGAGGAGGGAGAATGGAGTCAGGACGCAAGGGTTTCTCTTGTAGCACTGCATATGGCTGATCTGTTGTCTGTGGGAAACTTGCCTCATGCTTTTCTATACAAAAGTAATAATTATTACCCAGTGTCCCTGTTGAGAGGTGAAACTGATACTCACAAAGTGCCTAGGGGTCCCAGTATATGAACGGTGCTATGTACATTCATTAGTGCTGTGTTTTACTCTGCTTTCTGGACCGCTGATGTGAAAGCTGAATCTGGAAGTCTGGACCTCCAAACACGCTGGAAGATGCAGCCCAGTAGCACTTGATGAAAAGTGCCGTGGCCTTTCTTTAGCCAGCTTTCCTCTCTAGAGCTGAGGAGCACCAAGGGATGCATGGGTGTCTGAGCTTACTGTGCTACGTCCAGCTCTTCTGGGAGTGGACATCCGTGGGCTGTGTTCCCCACTCTGCCACATCTATCCAAAAACATAATGCCTGGGACAGGAGGCTTTAAAATACCCCGATTCCTCTCCTGGGTGCGGAGTAAAAGAATCAGAGGCCCAAGTTTCAGAGGCAGGATGAATATTACTTAGGACATCCTTAGAAGCCACAAAGACAAAAGTGCTGTAAGAGCCTACATGGCAATAGAGGTTAAAAATACTGTCAAACCT
>JANHGB010052055.1:334-36893 GCA_026283785.1 Coracopsis vasa | reverse complement strand
CCATGCCATCTGTACTCTCTTCAGCGACAAGAAGAAAACTCATATATGTCCTTCCTGCTCCTCCTAGCCCCATCTTGACACACAAGCTCCCCCGGGCCATCCCCAGCTGCACGAGGACCCCTGCCTCTCCCACCCCGGTCCTTTTGAACACCTCCCGCTTTCTTCTTCCATGCCCCTTCCCAGGCGTGCATGCAGCCTTCCCTCCTTGCGCGTGATCAGAAAATGGGCCAGAAGTCAGGGATGGGTTTCAAAACTGCTTGGTGAGTCCTGGAGCCTTTGAAGCCTAGCAGAGAGAGTCAGGTCTTTTTATTCTCATTAGAATGATACGCTTTCAGGCCAAACTTAGCACACAGTTACCAGGCTGTCCAGAGCGCTTGCCAGAGTCTGGAGTTTGGAAAAAGCAGAGTAAGACTTCAAAAAAACCCAACATCCTAGACAGAACAGCCCAGAGGCTGTGCTCCTGACAGCCAATGTTACTGTAGAGCTTGGCTCTTGCAGGCTTTGCCAGCTTGCTTGCCACAGTCTCCTCTTCTCAGCATGGGAGCCAAACTGGATGGAGACACCACTGTAACTGCTCCTTCTGGCCTGGGGTCTTCACAGTTTGCTCTGGTAGTGGCTTTTAGTTGGGGACACGTGTGTGTGCAGTGTCAGGGGACTTCTCCTCCTCCTCTGCTCTTTCTTCTTTTGACACCTAATGCCCTGCATTGCACAGCTATGACCCTTCCTCTAGTTTCTGGTGGTGGGATCCTGGATCCGCTATGTGCTGCTCTAGGCGGCAGTGAATTAGTACGTCTCTCCCTGTTCTCGGCTTCCACTGACCACTGAGGAAAACTGCAGCCCCTTAATTTCTAGACTGAGGGGTTCACTTGGATATTGCTGTAAAGGTCAAAACAATAAAATGGGAAAAGGAAAGCTGGAGAAAGGAGCCCAGATCCCTGGGGCAATCCTGGAGGAGGTCAAGCCAGGTTTGGCTGTAAACTCTAAGCTCTTTTAGTCAGGGTAGGACAGCTCACAGTGTCCCTCCCACTGCCCTACGTGCTCATCTGCATCGATCAGCCCCGTAATTTCATGTTAGGAGGCGGCCAGGCACCTTGGGAAGAGCCCGGTCTTCCTCATCCAGCCTGGCTTACACCATGGAAAAATCTCCAGCAACGGTTCCACTGCTGGCATGGGGGTGGTAGTACAGGCGTGTGTACTTTGGAGAGGGAGAAGCATGGTGCCTCAGGGGCTGAGGAACATGCCCAGGGCACAGGCGCCCTCCTCCTCCATGAGCAGCACCAGGAGCGGGCACGTTGTGCACGCAACCACTGGAGCTGCTGCTGGGCACAGGGCGTGATCACACCCAAACCTCTTTGTTTTTGCAACACAAAGGTGGAGACGGAGCGTCAGGGAAGGGGAAGTCCTACTTGTTCTTCCCTCCCGATGAGGCGTCCTGCAGCCACACCGCTGCAGTCTGGGGCTTCAGCAGTGGCAGCACTGCTGGACAGCTTTTCAGCACCCGTTCTGCTGGACCTCAGGGGGTGGGATTCACTATTGTGCTCAGTGGGAGTTGAGCACCATTAAAAATCCAGGTATTTCAGGCTAAGCTGGCCTTTATTATGGTCAGCCTCATGGGGGAATTGAGACATGTAAGGGCATGGGGTGTTTTTTTAAAAGCAACATTTCTATACTAGAAAGCATAGCCACTGTAACACCAGCACAGCTAGCTCGTCCCATCTGCCAAAGCGGCAAGGACAGCATTGGCCTCAGCAGTCCTCTGCATAGCCTGATGAATGAGCTTTGTACCATGGCCTGAGTCTGACTTACTCTCAGTGCGGTCATTTAAGGCTGGGGATGTGCACTCAGCCCAGGGGGACCAGCAGGTTTCGCTGACCTCTTACCAGGCCCCAGCATCCAAAGACCAGAGCACAAAGTACTTGAGAGCACTGCAATGAAAGAGGGAGGCTATTTTTGAGTGCACTGAATGCTCCTGAGTTTCCCACCTAGCTGAAGTGAGCAGTAAGGGCAGATTTGGGAATGGAGGGGGCAGTTGGGGGCTGTGAAGGGAAAGAAACAGAGTCTGGATATCTGTGAGGATGCAGGAAGAGGGCACTCAGAGCAGGGCTTTGCTTTTGCTGCTGGAGGTGCTGGCAACAGTTCCAGTCCCAGCCTGTGGAAACGAGCAAACCCCTCCTGGCAAGTGAACTCCGTGCTAAATGGAGGCATGGATGAGCACTTGTAATCGGTAGAGCAGTGTGTGTGAAAACTGCCAGGCAAATGCTAACTTGCCCTCTTCTGCCAGGCAGTTACAGTGTACATCATGATCCTTTGCAAACAGAGGTGCAGCAGGATCGTGGGCAGAGTGCTCAGATCTAAGGGTTGAGGCCAAACTCAGCAGATAAACATCTGAATGAGGAATCATCCAGATGAGGAACTATGCAATAGAAGAGCAGAAGAGGAGGAGGGAGACAATGTGCCCTTGGATGCCTGTCCAGAAGAGCCTGCCTCACTGTCAACTCAGGAAGCAAAAACTTGGTGTGCTTGACACAGGAGCTTGCCCCAGTGTTTGACAGCGCTGCTTGGATATGAGGAAAAAGTTTTCTACCCTCTGCAAAGGTCATGGAGTGATGCCTCCATCTGTCAACCTGTGCTGCTTCCAGCCAGGACCAGGCAGGGAAGTATGAGTGGCTGAGAGAAGCTGGGATGGAGGAGAAGAAGAGCCAAGGTTTGCTCCTGGCTCTTGGCACAGTGCAGAATACAACCCTTCTCCCCTTCCTACCCCACATGCACCTCCTTTCTCTGATGAGCAGAGGAGTGGGAACGGGCTTATAACCTGTGTCAGCCCTGCCTTGATCTCCTTGTGCACTCCACATGTCTTGTGACTTTGTCAACACAGCAGGCCAGACACTGTATCTGGTGACAGGGCTGCATCACGGGCAGCTGAGCAGAATGGAGTGGAGGTGAGAAATTCCCTCTGGTAGAGATAAGCAGAACTGTCTCTTGTGTCCCTTCCCCAGCTCGTCCCTGCCTGTGGCTCCTAAAGCAAGACAGGGAAGAACTCTGGGGACAACACGAGGGTGATGGGTATGGAAGGAATGAAAGGAAGGAAAGGAATTTAAGGAGGTGCAGAAGCTACTTCTCTCACTGAGGTGGAGGTTGTATATGGCCTGAGTCAGTAGCTTGGGTCGGATGAGGGAATTTAGCACCTAACTAGTCAGAGAGTGCTCTGATCCTATGCACCAGGGCATGACAGGATTTCAGCACCTTTCTTTAGGCATTCATTATGTGAACTCCCTCTGTTCTGGCCCCACAGTGTCTGGTCATGCTTCTTTCTACTCAAAGGTTCCTACGTGGTCAAATCAGAACAGGGAATGAGATAGGGTCTCTGGAAACACCTTTCCATGGCAGGTATATGCTGGCATGATGGTGAGGCTGCTTTAAGGCCATTCCTTGAGAGTTTTGCTCCTCGCCTGAAGCAACTACTGCATACAGTCCATTGCTTCTGTATGTGATCCAAGTTCCCCTTATGACAACATGACAGAGGCGCCAGTCAGGGCCTGTGGGCTCGAGCTCCAGCACTTTCAACACTTGCAGTCCTGGTTTCAATGCTTGGAAATGCTGGTCAAGAGGGCATGCAAAGGCTTTTGTCAAGTATGGACTTTTAACAGCCCAAAGGAGAGAGAACACTGACTGCTGGGAGCAGGGAAGCAGAATTTCAAAGGGCAGCTCTTTGGGTGCATCTGAATCAGTGCTGCGGCACTCTGTCACCAGGCCTGGCCTTCAGGGGACCAATATGACTTGTATTGGTCCTGGGAGGACCAGTGATGAGGTGAGTGTGAGGTCTCCTCTCACAGCTGGGGTGGGCAGGCTCCAGGAGCCCCGTGCGGGGAGCCCTGCAGGATGTTACCTGCGTCAGGAAGGACGTCAGCTCCAAAACCGCTGATAGGAGCAGGGATATTTCTGCGTGGAGGAGTGTGCAGGGGCAGATCTGGAAGAATATACAGACTCAGCAGCCTTCCTCCTCCCAGCCCTCCATCTATGACCCTGCACTGGGCCTGTCTCAGGATCAGGGAGCTGGCTTAAGCAGAAGTCGTAGAAACATGGTGGAAAATGAGAGGAGGGGACAATGTAGGGCTGTTGCCTTCCAGAGTGGTGGGAGAGTGGGTAAGCTGCTTGGAGATAAGTCTACATGAAGGCAAAGCCCTTCCAAGTATCTGGGAGTGCTTGTTTTACCCTTGAGGACCTCACCTACCTTTGCAGCTTATTTGGGGCTTCTGAAACGGTTGCATCTTTCTTAAATGAATGCAGGAGGGGGGACAGTATTTGTTGCAATCAGCGTGAATGGTGCCAGTGACAATAAAAAAAATATACTTAAGCATGGACTCAATCACATTTTAAATGCCCCCAAGGTCTTGGCTTATGTGGACAGACATGCAGTTAGACTTCTCTTCTAGCAGCTAAGTGATCTTTACTGGACCCTTGGGCAATCTCTTATAGGTGTTATTTTAAATATGCAAACACAAACGATCCCTATTGCATGCCACCTGAGGTCACTGAAATTGCAGTATGGGTGTCTTTGTGTGCTGTGTCCCCTCAGGGAAAATGGCCAGCTTGAGACTGCGCACTGTGAGAAGTGCCATCTTTCTGACTCCATCAAAGAGGAACAAGCCTGATGTCCATGCTTGCCTTTGGTCTCGGTATAGCTGCCTCTATTTTGTAGGCAAATAGAGCCACGCACGCCTCCGAGTGCTTTCTAATGAGGCCGGTTCCTCCAGGGGTGAAAGGAGACTGGGTGCCTTCCAAGCCGAGTTGCTAATGGGAGTAAGCATATGGTGTATGCGTGTAAATTATAACCCAGCTACGTGCTAACATGCCAGCACCTTCCTGGCCCTGTTTTCTGGAGTCTCCCTGCTGCCCCAGGGTTGAAGAGCTGCATTCATCCTGTAGGCCACCCAGATTTCCAACAGAGAAACACTGAATTTTTAAGTGATGGATTTAAAGCTATCGGAGGGAAGTGGGATTAGCAGGGTGAAAGACCTTTCAACTACTTATCTGTGCCTGCCCACAGTGCTGTGAATCACTGGCACTCCCCAAGCACTTCCCTCCATGCACTATCCAGGGAGCCCTATCCTGCCCCACAGGGACCTCTCTGCTGCTCTCCCTGCACTGGCCCAGCCACCAGCCATGGCTGGCCAGGAGCGCACTGCAGCACAACCAGTTTTGCCTCCTCACCTCACATTGGTGCTGGAGGATGCCCTCCCTCAGACTAGATCCCCCTCCCCTGCCTGCAAGCCCTATAGCTGGAGACTTTCATTTCTGCCCTGGCTGTCATTGTGCCGGAGTAGCAAGGGGGTGCAGAAGCCCAGCACACAGGAGACACATTTCCCTCCTAAAGATTCCTCTGGTCCCTCAGCTGTATCCCCAAGTGGCTCCAGACCCTGCTGGTAGCAGGCACCCCTACCAAGGATGTCTGCCTTTCCCTGCTCTTCCATCCCTGAACTCTGTCCTTGCAACTCTCCACCCTGCACTCCATGCTGTCCCAATTCCTTGGCCTTTTGCAGAGTCCAGTGAGGTGGCAGGTTTGCTGGGTGGTGCCATGATTTTTGGAGCCTGAGCTAAGTCAAGTCTCCAGCAGGAGAGAGACTCTGCTACCCCTCCTCTCCCATCACAGTGTTGCTGGGGGGAGTAGAAGCTTGTTGGGAAAGTGATGGTGTTGCTTCGGTGCTGAGGGAAAGGGAAAAGGTAAAACTCCTGACATTTATTTTCCATTAAGCCCCAAAGCTGTTTCTTGTGTGACAAAGGGGCGAGGGGATGGGGAAGTAACAGCCTGCCCCCGCTAAGGCACTGGGACTACCAAGCAGCAGGCTGTGATGGCAGAGAGAGGAGCCGCACAGTTGGGCCACAGGGTCTGGAGGCTCCCAGGGGAGCAAAGCCTGCCCCGGTGGGGCCCTTATCTCCACCAGTGGTAGTGCCTGCCCTGATCACATCGCTCCTCGACTGCCCACCACGCCGAGCAGCACTGATAAGGGTCTGGGAGAGAGCAGGGCCTGATTTATGTCTGTCCCCCACCCCTCCAATGCATCCTGTCACCATGGCTCCTGCTGGCCCCACCAGCCCCACGTCTCCCTTTCCTGGGAGAGGGTATTTGCATTGTGGGGGGTGCCTGTGCCCTTAACAAGGGTCACATTGCTTTCTAATTTCTTGCTGGAAACGCATCTGGAAAGTTTAGTCAATTACTGGCTGGAAGACTCCCCCACAAGGCCGTGGTATTTATGAATTCCCCCAGTCCGGGGGGTGCCGACCGCAATTAGAGGAGATGAGGGAGTGAAAGTTGCCTGCGGTGAACTCTGGGGACCAACCCTCCAGGCTCTGCCAGAGGGGCAGCAGCTCTCTGGGCCAGCCGGGAAAGGGCGGCAGAGCTTAGGGCTGGAGGGGAAAAGGCAGTAGCAGAGTTTGCCATGGGGAGGATGGAGCAGGATAGGAGCAGCATGCGGAACAGGAGGGATATGAGTGGGACAGATGTGGACAGGAGACCGTGATGAGGGTTTGGGGTGCATGAGGAGGATGGTGCATGTGTACCTGACCTTGTTTGTTGCGCCTGAGACCCTGGTGTGTAATCTGATAGAACAGATGCTGGGACTGAAGATTTGTGTCTATGTGTAGTCCTCTTGGGCCCCATGGAGGGGCTTCAAAGCATGCTTCAACGTCATACACATCCTTTAAATGCTGTGTGCTGATGAGGCAGCATTAAGGGGTCATCAGCCTGGTCCATTCCCAACAATTTTTTGCATGCATAACCACATTTATTAAGGAAAGGAAAAGTCATCCTGTCCCTCCCATCGATACTGCTATGCTGGCAAGAGTCTTAAGACAATGCGCTGCTCTGCTGGCAGCAAACTTATCTGGGATAAGCCACTAACAGACATTTAGCCAGTGGAAGCTGAGACTCCATTGGGAGGGTTTGCTATAGGGGCTAACCAGTTTTCCATGTGAAGAAGGCCTTGCTGGCAATGAGAACAAGGTGCCCTATGTGGTGGCAAGTGGATAAGGTTGGGGTCAGCAATCTGAGTCAAGTGGTAGAAGAGGAACAATTGCTGGGCCACTTCATTTGTCCCTCTGCCCCCACAGGTCCTGTCTCCTATGTGATCTTCTTCATAAAGTGGCTGCCACCACAACAATATCAGTGTTGCTTGCTAGCATTGCCCCATGTCTTGTGCGCTGCATTAGCTACCAGGGCAGTAGTGCTGCTTGAAGACACGCACCCATCCATGGAGCTGGCAGGCTTGTCCTCACCAGCATGTCAGTGTGAGAGTAGGTACATGCGTACAGTAATTGAAGAGATCAAGGCTGAGTGCGCCCAACAGACCGACAAAGCCAATTACCCCTCAGGAATTTCTGCTCCTCAGGCTCGGATGGTGATTACAAAACCTTTGCCATTAAAAATTAGCCAAGGGAGAAACTTGTTGCCAGAGTCCAGCAAGAATTTCTCATGCCCATCTGATACACAGAGCGCCCACAAAAACGTGTAGCTGCCAAACCATGGACATCACCTTTTCACAGGCCTGACATTCCCCTGTGCTTTAGGAGGTGGGTAGCATGACATATAGATGCACGTATATCCATAGGAACAGAGCATGCTTCCACATATGCTGGCACACGGAGCGAATAAACTGCAAAGCTGCAGTAATAGGAGGTTGTGAAACCCACAGTGATTGCGCTGACAGCTCCCATTTCTTGCTGCGTGTTCTGGGCTCAGCTGTGGGGTCTCAGGGTGGAGGTGGAGGAGGGATGAGTGTCTGCGATGTGCACAGGGGGAGAGGGTCTTGCTGCTGAGATCCTGTGTCCTGGGAACTGAAAGGAAAGCCATGTCGTGCCCTACCTTGCGCAGGATGTGTAATGTGAAGGGAACGAGAGTGGGAAGGCCACAGCTGGACCAGAACTACCAGCCTGGCCGTCCTGTTTCTCTTCTGGAGTCGCCCTGCTGCCTTGGCCTCCCTGCTTAGGGTGGGTTGTTCACTTCAAAGTTAATAAGATTATAACTCCAGCGTTGCTGGTAACTTGTGTCTTATCCACAACCACATCCCTATAAATCAGAGATGCTTTTCGACTTGAGCTTGCTGGCCAGCAAAGGAGATAGGCTCGAGTACAGCCCCAAGGCTGCTGACATAACTGCTCTGCAATGTGGGTGCAGGCTAGCCCCTCTCCCATGCTGCTAAGTCTTCCAGAGGCTTCCTATAATCCGTCCTATGCCCTGGGTCAGACAGACGTCTCTCCTCCCAGTTCCCTGGGAAAGGGTCTGTAGAGCTATGCCATTTCCTGGACAGCACTTGGGGCTGTGGGACAAGCCCTCAAAAGCACAGAGAGGAGCCAGTGAAGCACAGCTGCTTTTCTGCAAGGTCAGCTAGCTGGAGGGGAGGACTGGACTGTAGACTGTGCCAGTTAACTCCAACATGAACACTTGCTCGTGTAAATCCTGCTCATCCTAAAGGCTGTCTCTTGCAGTAGGACTGGGGGAAGTCTCTCAATATGCTGCCAGTCCTGCTATTTTTCATTTCTCCTCACTGTAGGAGTGGAGCTGGGAAACTTTTTTATAACAGTCTAACAACTTTTTTTGTGTTGGTCAGAATTCGCTCCTATACAAAGAAAGTAACACCATGTTGGAGTGCACTGGAATCTCACTTATGCCCAAACCATTCCCCATGTATTTGAAGGGAGCTAAAATGTCAGATTAGGCTGGTGTTAACCCTTGGCACTATGTGACTGTCACTCCAGTATATGTCTCCTCCCCCTTTTATTGTCTGTATACTGCCTGATTTCAGTTTTTGTAACATATTGCCACTAGAAACCCCTTAGCAATGGCTCTGTGAAAGCTTCCTGGGTATTCACTACCCCTTGTAACCTTGCAACCACAGGTCACCCCCACCCCTGTGGCATGCTGCTGTTACTGTTTCCTGATCTGGGAATAAGGAAGAAGGAGGGATGTGATCAAGTCACTTGGCCTTTGATTCTCCTGTCTCGGGGAATTAGTGAGAATGATGAAGCTTTTAGGAAGTTTCACACCTCTTTCAGACCTTTTAAGCCTCCCTAAAAGTCATTCCCCCAAACTGAATTTGCTTGTACAACTCTGGTCCTGCAAGGAGCAATTTGTGAGTGGACAGCTGAATTAACCACATCTGGAGGTGGAGCAGAAGAAGGCACCAATGAGAAACACATAGCAGAATTTAGGGCTTGTGTTTGTAACCCTGCAGCACCTTCACAATTTTAATAGCTGCAATTTTAAATCCCTTCTTGTAGTTGTGTTATTTCCTCTTTTAGCCCACTGAAGAGGCCACAGATTGTTCCTCTGGTGCATGGGCTGTATGAAGGATATAGCACCTCTACAAAACAGAAACTTTGTGCTCCAACTCAGGAAGAAATAATCCAGCTACTTGGTTTCCTAGGCTCTGCTTGCTGTTTCTCGTGTATTCCGTGTATATGCCTTGCAGCCCTTCTGTCCTCTGATTCCCATTAAGAGTTTGCAGTGATTTGTTATGCTTTTTTGTTTCTGCCTGCCATTGAAGACAGCCCCCCCCACCACCACTTCCTTTGTGCTCCGGTCAATCCTCGGTAAATTCACTGCCTGAACTAACTAAAGTTCTGCGGCACCACAGAGCGTAACTCTTAACACCTGTGTCTGCAGTCTCCCCAGCATGCTGCTGTTACAAATAGGCCACAGAGCAGTCTGGAAGCAGGAGGTGCTGGTTGGATTTAACAGAACAATTCTTTCATCCTACTTCTATTAAACAATCTTTTGTCCATGGTGCCTGGGCATTCGGAGAAACTTTGTCCTGGCACTGCCTTGTTTAATGGAATCTGTGCTTGTTTCTGGCTGGAGTTATGGAAAGCCTGTGCAGCTCTGACACAGGGGAGTGGCATAAGACCATGGTCTATTCCTGTTCCTCTTCTAACCCCAGTTCCAGCCTGGGCTTTGGACGCTGCAGTCCCCCATGCTGCTGCACTGGAAACGATCTATCCTCTGCGCACCACCTTATGAAGCTGCCTGCTGCTGACGATTACCTGCTTTCCTTGATGCAGAGAAAGGATGCAGGGTTGAAGTCATCATTACTCAGCCTCATGAGCTCAGTTCAGCGCGTGCTATACGAGATTATTTGCTCGAAGCCTTGCCGGTGCTGCACAGGATTGCACAATTCAGGCTTCAGAAGCTGCCATGTGGGTGTACATTCACTCTCTGCACTGGAAGAAGCACAGACAGTTCCTTGTAATAGTCTTTGTTTCCAGGCTCTGGGGACATCTTGAAAGCCTGTGCCTTTCCTATGTCAGCTGTAACTTCCTTTGCACGTCACTGGACACACACAGTGTGTGGGAGAGGTAATGACAGTGGAAGGAGAAAGTACTCACAGTGTAAACATACTTTCACCTTGCACAGATAGCAGAAGAGAGCCCAACAAATGGCCCTGCAAGAAAGGGAATCTCCTTCCAACCTGGTGTGTCTGCTAGAGGGAGATCACAGACGTTGCCTGCACACACACTGTGGGGCAGTCTGATGCTGCTAGGAGCACTGTCTGTGATGCTGCACTTGTTTACTGCAGTGTGTAATTGCAGCATAGAAGTGTCCAAAGGGTTTTATGCTTGTCGCATGTCTCACATTGGTGTGGCCTGTAAAACTCAGGCTGAACTATCCTCCAAATATTCAAGAAAAATACTTGGAAATGTCATTCTGCAGAAAGTTTTTATTTCTGACTCTTATGATTAATTTAGGAAGAAAACAGGTCCTGGAATTTCCCACAAAGCAGAATTTCTGTTTTTCTACCAGCTTGACTCAGCAAGAACTTTTCCCACAGGAATTTGGCCATGAGCATTCACACGAGCTAGACAGTTTGTATGAGTGTCTGAAGACAGCGAAAGCAAAAGAAGAGTATCTATCTCATAAATCCTCATGTAGTTTGTTTCATGCCTGTGAGCAGAGGTGATCATCTCACCTTCATCTCCATTCTCCCATATAGGTTTCCTAGGAATAGCCTGTGTAAATAGGTACCAGAGCAAAGGTCCATGGAGGGCCAGAGCTGATGGAGCTGTGCTCTCTGAATTGTTCCTTGCATACAGCTTCCCTCTTTGTTTCTTTTCATGAATGAACTCAGTTTTTACAACACAGCTTCTTGGTTGCAATTACACAGAGATCTCAGCCTTTATTACTAAGGGTGAATAACCAGCCTTCAGAAATGTTGCTTTTTCAGGTGTCGTTTATGCTCATGTGTTCACCAGTGGGGAAGGATGAGGTGCAGAGAGTAGGGGTGAGAGGCACGGAAGTGCTCCAGTGACTGTGCACCAGAAGTGGCAGAATTGCTGGCTTGAGAGGCCTGTTCCTGAGGCCTGTATTGACACCCAGGAGAACAACTGGAAATGCTCTGGTCTGTTCTAACCCAGATGGGGCGAAAGGACTGAAGTGATGGAGATTTTCCCACACTTCTGTCTTTGTGTGGCTCCTTCTATCAAAGCTGTATTAGAAAAATACACCTAATAAATATCTTGCCTTCTCTTCACTGAAAAAAAACCCTTCAAAAATCCTGGGAATCTTCCTGGTACTGCTAGCAGAGATTTGTAGCTCTTGAACTGCTGAAGTTTGTGGCCTAGGGGCAGCAGGAGCTCAGAAGAGATGTTTCTGGCTGGCTTACTACAGTCTCAAAAGGCTGTGAACCTCAGCTAAAACAATGTTACCCTTAGTCAAGTTCAAAGTCTATGAATTGAGAATTCAAGCCTGAGCCTAGCCCAGTGGAAAGGAACAAATTCATGGTATTTGATGACAGTGCAAGAAGTCACTAGGAAGTTTCCCTGCATACGCATAGCAAAAGCCAAACAACTGACTGTGTTCATGGCCAAAACATTTATTTTCTTTATGGAGTGAAAACAGAACCTGAAGTGCAATAAATAGCTTCTAAATGTGCCTTCATCTGTGGGCTACTGCAGGAGGTCTGACAATTTTAAAAGCCTGCTGGAAAATTGGGCTTTGGTTGCTGCTGTCAAGGTGGCTGCTGCCTCTTCCATAGGTTCATAAGGACCATGTCCCCTGAATTTGTGTCTGGAGCCTGCGCTTACAACCAGTTTTGTCTGGTGCCCCCCTGGTTTTCCTCATGCCTGCGGTGTGGTATCAGTGGCTTTGGGGTGTTCTCTGTGTGGCCATGTGTGCGCTGACCTGCAGGTGCTCTGCACCTATGGGTGGGCATGGCTGCATGGAGCAGGGCTCTGGGAGCTTGCTGGCGTTTAGACCACTTCCTGGCAGGGGCTCCCTTGAGAAGTGCGGATGCACATAGAATTTATCCAGGTGACCACAAACACGTACTGTAGGCAAATGTATGTGAGAAACAGTAAATCCCCAATGTTTGCTCGTACAGTGAGGTCTGCCAGGTGGCAGAGAGCTGGTCATGTCAGTCATACTTTTTGTAGGTAAATAGCATGGTCAATGATTGTCTGGGGCTTTCCAGATTTTTTGGTAGAATTTGGTGTGCTTCTGAAACTAAAAAAACCTAAACATTTATAAGGATGAAAGCATGAAGTACCTGGAGGCACACTGCAATCTGGCTTTTTACAGACACCTAAATTGTCCTTTATATTAAGGCCAAGGAATGAGTTATTTCTTTTCTTGCTTGCAAGATGACAAGAAAACCATCGCAGCCTTTTTAAAAATTACTTCTGGAAAATAATGTCTCTCATTTTTCTTTCAAACTCTAAGGCAATACCAAGGTGACAGCAATAGTTACGCTGAAAGGCACAAGGAATATCAAGACTGCTTTGCAAAACTGTTTAGAGGTGTTCAGGGACACAAAAAGTTCACCTTGACTGCAGATCCATTTCCGCCTTCAAGCTGAACTCTTTGTTAATTCTCTAATATGGCAATGAAGTTTTGCAGAGGACCCCACTGCGCATCACTGTCAGTGCCTGTTGAGTGATAGACATGCAGGACCACAGGAGGGCTTGGGTTTCTCTGGCATCCCTTGAAGTGGTTTGTGAACATGTGTGGCGACATCCTGTTTCTCTCATTCATCTGAACAGCAAAACCAGTAACAAATTAAACCATGTAGAACTTCTAAATCATTAGTTTAAGTAACAGAAAGAAGACACCTCCTGGATTCAGTTACGAGGCCTGTCCTTCCTTCTAGGTGAAAGTTTTGTTCCAAGCTCTTTCTAAACACTTTTCAATAAGCTACCACAGAAACAGCTAATCATCCCATCCCATCCTGTGCTTTCCTTCATTTCTTTCTTTTAAACAGGCTGTGGTGCAAGTGATGTCAGGATCAAATTTGATGTTAGCATGAAATACTGAAGAGCCCATAGCTGTGCAGGGACAACAGCCAGGAGAGGTTTGAGCAGTGGAGGCCATGGCCAAGAGGAGGAGATTAAGACCTGCAGCTGGTGGAAAGGAGAAGCTCACACCCAGAAAGCATGAAGGAATGGCATGAAGTGCTATCAGATGAGACCCCTCTTTGCTTCCTAAAATTGCACTTTCGTCTGTCTCTGAGACCTGGGAACAACTTCAGAGATCACTGAAACAACAGCTTTGCAAGGCTAGGAAAGAAGTTGTGAACAAGAACATCTTACCTTTAAGAAGTGATTTCCAAAAAGAGATTCCAGGACAGGCTGAGCTGTGCAGTATAGCACATGTACCAGTTCCACCAAGTTAAAAAGCTAAAAAATAAGTGGGGCACATTTTTTTCACTCTTCAGTTTTTTAGGATGTTCTTTAGGTCCTTTCCTCTATTGCTGTGAAAACAGATTTTTGTTTTAACCCATGCTTTGTGCAATTCTACATGCTTTTGCTGCCCAAGTAGAAAGTTGTAACTGTCAGCAGTTAGATCTGATTCAAATCTTCTATAGTTCAGGTGTAATTAACATGCGAACCTCAAGAAGCTGGCAAATGGCCACCATGCTCCACAGCACTGCTGGCATCTGTCACCCTGGCTTGTCAGGAATCAGAGATGTTTCTTCCTCTGAAAGCAGAAGGGCTTCATTGACGTCAGGGCTCTGCATGGTCCAGGAGGGAGAAACAAGTCACCAAGGCTGGTCTTCATTTTCAAGGACATCATTTGGTGGGGTCCTTGCCTGACTTCCCACCCAGTCTCTGCTGCTCTCATCACGGGGCAAAGCAGGAAGGGCAAAAATGTTTCTCTGATGTCTGAACTCGCAGAACATTTAAAATCTGGATGAGTGCCTGGATGGGATGGGTTCAGGATGATCCCATTCTGCATTACAATTCCAGGCAGAGCAGGGTATGTGCTCACACTGCATGCTCTCTTCGATGCCAGGATTTGTGGAGCCACTGTTCAGGGGGCTGGAAAAGTGTGTCACGGGTTGCCTAGTCTACCAGTGTCTTGTATGGTCCCCAGTATCTGAGCAACATGTCTTGTAAAACAGAGGAGATGAGAATGAAGGGATGCCTGGTTATTAAAATCGGGGTGGTGCTGACAGGTACATGTGTTAACATCCTTTTATCATCATCTATTGCCCAGAGACACCTATACTGAATCTCCAGAGGGAAGTACATCCTTTTCTAGGCTTTGCATGTTCCCTGCATTGAACAGGGCCTGCTTGGGTTCCTTCAGAGAGCAATGATGAATGAGAGATGCTTAGGCCCTGGTGCCTCCAAGGCACCTCCAAGGCTCCTCCAAGGCACACAGGACTGCTTCCTAGTTTCACAAATGACACCTCTAGGACCAGAGGCAAGTAGCCTGCTTCTCAGAAGGCTGAATATTGCTCTCTAGTACCCTCTAGGGTTCAGAACACACAGGACCTGGGAACTCACAGATGTGAGATGGAGTCCACAGGAGCACAGCCATGAGTTGGGCGAGAGGGCGAAGGAGACACATGGGTCACCTTGCCACTACTCTCACCTAACGGGCTCTGAAGCACTGTCTTCTGCAGGCGTGTAACTTGCCCTTGTCTTGCAGACCAGCCCGAGGTCCTCACGTCACCTCCGTCCCACCTACAGGGCTGACCCATGCTGCAGATGGGAGGGAGTGACTCTCTAGCTCACAGCCAAGTTACTGAATCACAGCATTTGGAGGCAGAGGCGTGGTAAGGATACTTGGGCTAAATCCCGACTCCAAAACAATGAGCCTGAGGGGTCTTTATTGTCCATCACAGTGCAGACAATAATATTTTTGTTACCAGAGCAATTGTCAGTGGGATGTGGGGACAGCATCCCTCTATGTACCACAAGGCACAAGAAAATATTGCTCAAAAGTTGGGTCATGTTTTGGATTGCTCCTTTGATTTATTGCTTCTCTCTGCCTCTGGGAATTCAGTGCTGAGGCAATCCAGGAGTAGGGATGCTGCATTTCTGGAGCACAGTCAGGGCTGGACCGTCAGCATTATTTGTAAACATGGCTTAGCTCTCCTCACCAGGAATAAAAGCCATTTATCCTGTGAACAAAACTTGTTCAACTGTAGGCCCCTTACACTGGCACTTCCCACTTCTCTATTTCCTAAAGAGAAGATAAACTTAATCCTTTTCATATTTTAATGACAGGTAGCTTTTCAGTCTCTCTTTCACTTTTTTTGTGTTTGGACTTGCAGCCATGAGCCCAGCTCTGAGCTCCTCTACATTCATTCCTTCCCAGAAATAGCAGGTGGGAGGTGTTCCCAGGAAAATTCAGCACAGGCTCAGGGCAGTACAAAAGATCTCTTTGAGCCAGCTGCAGACTTTACAGAGTCTCCAGGGGTATTGTCTACCTTTGGTTAGTGGGGAGCATCTGCTGGGAAAGGGTAAGGGGAAAGATTGAGGGAGTGCCTGGGAGGAAAGTGGCATGAGGTTGTCCCACAAGCTGGAAGGGATGGAGGGCACTGCAGCAGAGTGAGTTGCCAGGAGGACACCCTGCATGCCACCAGCATGATGTACTCCAGTGCAGCTTTTGAGGGATTTGGATGGATTGGCTGCTGTCCTTGAAAAGATGGGGTTGCTGGGATGTCCCTTCAGTGGGGCTAACAGAGGGAAATAAGTGAAGCTGTAAAGAGCCTACTGCCCTGGGGAAGGGACAGAGGAGACCTGTGGCTTATCCTAGAGGTATTATATCCCCAGTGGTTTGGGGCAGCCAAGGCAGCCAGCCAAGGCAGCTGAGTTTCATTTGTGTGAGGGGCAGCTTGAAGAGAAGGAGAAAGATACAATGGGGCACATCAACCTAAAAATGCAATGAAGACTGGGTTGCAACACGTGGCAGAGCCTGCCCCAGTGCAAGCAGGAGCAGACTACTCGCTTCCCTGCCATGTCCCTAGGTGAAGGTCTTGCTGAGGTGTGAAAGACCCTGCCATGCCACATGAGGCAGACCTGGCCTGAGCTCCAAAATTGAAGAAATTAGCTGCTGAAAAGGAGGGAAGCAACATCGAGAAAGAAAGAGCTTGAAACCATGGAAACGGGTCTCCCCCCTCCTTCCCTTCACTCCCATCTGTATTTCCCAGAATAGACACTGAACTCTGGTTTCTTTCGATGAGACAGATAGTTGGGTCAGTGCAGCTGTGAGAGAAGTGGTCATTGCCAGGCTAGGTGAAGCAAAGAAATGAGATGCTAATGGTCTTCCTTGCTCCTCCTCCTGAAGCTCTCTCTTCCTCTAGAGGCAAATTAACAGTCTCCCTCCAGGTCACCCTCAGAGTCAGAGGCAGGGATTAGTATGAAGCACTTCTAGGCAAACAGCCTAACTTTCAACATCTCCTGCTTATCTTTTTTTTTGTGCCAGGGGTTCATTTTCTCAGCTACAGATCTATTGGCCTTTTGAGCAAAAGCCTGATGTCTTAGCTTGGCTTCAGGATTTCCCTCAAGGTTTTGTTTTTAAAAGTGCATACAGACCCCACTGCCCATATCACGGATCCAGTAAGATTTCAGCAGCCACTCCACCCACTGTGGTTCACGCACATGAGGAAAAATCTGCGCCCTAACCTCTTAAAAGACTTAAGTCTGGTAGAGCTGGGGAATGTAAGGGTGAATGGTTGGAGGTGGATAGAGAGTATTGCAGGGTAAAGTGACATAGAGAGAGTAACTGATGAGGGAAAGGGCAGCTGAAACCAAGGATGTGGTACACAGGGAAGTGGAGGAGGATAGTCTGAGTATGCATACATAGAAACAAATAATGCAGCTGGAGATTACTGAGGCCCTCTTTGCTTTAGCCTTCAGAAGCAGTGTGCTCATCCATAACTACTGGAAAGGATCAGTTACAGTCATGTAATGTTTGAAGAAGAGGGCGGCACTGATGGGCGCCTTGCTTGAAACTGCACAGGGGGAACACTGGCCTCCTGGGTAGGGCCACCTGGAAGGGTACGGTGACTATGCAGTAATGCAGCCATTATATCTTTACAATGATCATCTTATCAATCCACTTTCTGGGATGAACCCAAATGCTATTTTCTGGGACTTTACATCCTCCTTTTCCTCTGCTTGGCTTACACTAGCTAAACACCAAGCACAAAAAATTGTTCTACCACAGCCTCTCTCCCCCACCAAGATAGGTATGCTACTAACGAGACAAACACATAATCCAGGTAAAAAGCTTTGTACTCATTCTTCTGTTTCCCAAGGATGAGACGGAGAGAAAAGGGATCTCCGTCTGGGAGGTAAAAGGATAAAATCAAAGACTCGTGAAACAATCTGAAGGTGAAACTGGCGATACAGTGAGAGATGTCTCCATTATCAGGCACAGAGGAAAAGTTACTCTTGGAAATTATTGGATGGACACATATGGATATGTGCTTTGGGATGTACCATATCTTCCAGTAATGACAGACAAACATCTAGAGGGGGTAATTTCTAGTTAAATGGGGTTCCAAACTGAGGCAAGTATTTTTCAGCATGAGCAAGGAAGGAGAGGACTCTCACCTCAAAGCCTCTGGCACTCAAGAGAGGTAATGAGAACAAGGAAAGCTCCTGCATGTGAAAAGAAACCATACTACTTAAACCAGTGCTGAACACATTCTGTTCTTGGCAGTGCTTGAGCTTCAGCTGTGTTGAGATCAGGCTCAGCTGCACCCCTTTGCAGTAATTGCTTGCGCAGATACGCAACATACGCAGCGCTGGGACTTCATGAGGAACATGGGCCGCTTAGATGGATGCTCAGATTGCAAAACGCCATACTGAGCCCTCCCGTCGGGTCCAGGAAGTTTAGTGTACAAAGCGCTTTCAAATGCTTTCATCATGATAGACACTACAGGGGGCTGAGGAAGAAGCCTGTGGTCACATTAACCTGTGCAAGCTGGGGATCTGTGGAAAATATTATTTCTGGTGTACGGAAAGGAAGCGTTCCTTTTTGCAGTGGTATTTCTGGCGTAGTTACAACCCCAGAAGCAGCAGAGAGCTTCTGCCTGGAATGTGGTGGGCACCTTAATACTGGAGAGAGCAATAAAAAACAGCCAAAAAGCTCTGTTTTATGTAAGAGGAAGCACATGCTACAGGTGCCCTGCCAAGTCTAAATACAACAGGGTTTATGGCCTTGTTTGTTTATTGACATTGTGTGATCAGGACAAGAAAGAAAAATGGGAAGAGGGAATGGTTTGCTTGTTTCTCAGCTAGAAGCAGCAAAGTTTTTGCACTTTCTTGATTTTGATGTATGTTTCAGAACCAACAAATGTCTGGTGTCTAAATTCACAGAGTAATGGTTAACAAAGTTATCATTTTCCTATGTTTATTAGGCACCAATATTAAGAAAAAGAAATCAATCCTTCAATTTAAAATGCCTTCATCTTCTTATGATGTAAGAATTGTCAATAGTTCTCACACCATCTCTGATTGTTATAGGATTAGGTTATAGGAGTCTGAACGCAAGAATGAAGAGAAAGCACTCCTTTTAAAAATGCTGGGAAAACATTATTAAACATCTAGCCTTTAAAACCTATAAATTGAAACAACTTTTCTGTGGAGGTCAAATTTAAAACATTCTTAAAAGATGATACTGCAATAGAGAGATTTAGAAGAAGAATCACATTTAGAGGCAATTGGAGACTTTGAGCGGTTGTTTTCCCTGGTTTTGATTCCCATCATCCTTTTTTTTTCCTTCATATCTGTTCCGTTCTGTTTTTTAATTCCTGGTGGGGGTCAGACATTTGCGGCATCCAGTGATTTCTATGGAAATAGCGATGAGGCAAAAGTGAGAGTGGTGACATCATGGGAGAAAACAGATGGCAAGAGCTGATGAACTTCTAAGAAACAAAGACACTTCTGCCAATAAGTGTTTCTAGAGAACAAGAAAAAGAAAACTGAGAAAAACAATCTTAGTTCATAACAGTTCATAACGCAGAGGGAGCACTTACTCCTTACGGTAGACTGTCTGAAAGGAAGAACGACTAGCATTGTGGATAGCTATTTTGGACTCTACTAGGCCTTTGACTCAAGCTAAATTAAAGCAGTGCTGAAGACTGGAAGAGCAGAGATTAGAAGATCATTCAGGGTGCAAAATGTCCCAGACACTTCCACTTTTTTAGGAAGGAAGTTTAGAACAAGCTCACAAAGCCCTCCCTCTTTGCTCAGGCATCTTTGGAAAACTTACTTTTGGGGAACGAGTCCTCATAACAAAGCAGGCTTTTCAGTTATGGGGTGATATTGGTGTCTTTAATGATGTTGTTGAGATGCTGACATCAGGCAAGTGTAGCTAAATTTGAAAAGGAATATGCATAAAATTACATTCAGCCCTTCTATTAAAGAAATGAAAAAACAGGAATCTGCACAAGTGATTGTCTGCCGTCTTCTAACGTGAAGAACATGAAGAGGAAGGTTGGGGGGGAGCGGTGGCAGCAGAAATGCTTGAACCAAAGTTGCTGGGTTTGAGGCTGAGGCTTAAGCATAGTTATCTTCAGGCATGTGAGCAGATACCACTCCCAGACCAGGAGTATAGCGCTGTAACTCCTTCGCAGAAAATCCTCTTCCCTATTTTCTACTGCTATTTGATCACATCATAGAAAACACATAGATATTATTTCATGCACTACAAAAGACCCAAAGCCTGGTGACTATTGAAGTCCCTTTGTATTAGGCACTTTGAGGACGAAACACTTTCATCTCTCTTAACTTTTGATGTTTATGTTTGAGCTTCTGCTCCAGGCAATCTTTATAGCCAATGGAGAGAGATAGGCGCTTCCAGGACTTGGTTCATCTGAGTGCTTTTCAACATCTACCTTAAAATGAGATTACCCATGCCCCAGAATGCCTGTTTCTCTCTGCTGACTGTTAAAATAAGTCTAGACGTCTAGCTCTAATGTAAATGCCAACATCTGGACAGGTTTATCCCACCAGCAAAATGTCCCCTGGTAAAATCCAGAGCAGTTACTTTACTCTCTTGCAAGGACAATCAGTGAAGTCAAGGGTGAGGGCAGAGAAGATTGAGGCTGAAGAGAAAACTAGGGAAAATATGATAAAGTGATCAAATTCCCACACCACTTCAGGGCCGGTAAGAAACAGAATCGGTGCAGAGGCCTGGCTCATCCCCTTATCTATGGATTTGGTGGGAAGAATTTATAGATTTCAGAGGGAGGAGACAGGAGGATCTGAATGTTTTGAAATGGTCTGTAGAAGTAAGCTAGTAAATACTGGCCTTGTATGTAAATGAAGTTATCCCATTAACTTAAACTCTGTGATAGTGTTCTGGCTTTAATGCATGAGCTGTTATATGTAAAGGATCTGTACATTGTAAAAAAATAAAAGAAAATAAAATAAATCAAAGAAAAACAAAAAAGGAAAAAAAAAGGAACATAAGGAAAAAAGGAAAGAAAGGAGAAAAAGGAAAGTGCTATGGTGTTCTAGAGGAACACAGAGCTGCTATGGGTTAGGTCAACCAGTGACAACTGTCCCACAACAGGAGCAAAAAAGCAGTGCTAGGTGATGTGTTTTATCAGCTCCTCCATAACAAAGGAGCCTACAGATAACTGCTTTCTCACATACTTGAGAATACTTGACAATTTTTTGATTTCTTTTTTACCTCTGCTCTTTCATCAAACCACAGACGTTGAGTTCTGGCTCTTTAAATTTGAGCCCTTAAGATACTGTTGCTTTACAGTTGCTGAACTTGACCAACACAACATTATTTGGCATTCACTCATATGTATAGCGCATTTTTCTTCTTCTTCTGTTAAAATTTCCCTCTCAAACATTAAAGACCCATCTGTTCTTAAATTTTTGGTGTCCTGTTGCTACTTGTAAATGCAATTACTATTTTGTGTGAGGAACACTCTCTGTGTGACAGCAGTGTATATTTATCAGTTTTCTGCTGTAATGCAGTCAGTTAAAATTAATTTAGTGTAAAGAGTAAAATATCAGTGTGCCTGGTGGAAAGTAAGCCAGCAAGAAATGTCCTACATAGGTGTATTCATATATGACTTGTTATAAAATAGAACATAAAATATGAGAGGAAGAATGTTGCTATAATTAAAAACAAAGGACTGGAAGCAAGAATATCTGGTTTCTGCTTTCGGCTGTGTCACGGACGCTCTGTGTGGCTATGGAAGGATCACTTACCTCTCTCCTGTGGGTTTCCCCATCTGGAAAATGGTCTAATAATACCTTCCAAAAAGGTGCTTGAGAAGCATGACTCATTAATATTTGTAAATATCCAGGGATCAAAGGGCCTGTAGATATACAGTGTAAGGTATTATTATACTGCTGTGCTTTGCCAATTTCCTTTCTCTGTAGGGATGAGCTCTTTGAATTTATTGCTTTTGACTCAGGAAAATGGCCCCACAGGACTCTGTGTTTTCACTGACTCCAGATGAAGTTTTCTCGTGTTTACAAATAAAGTGATAACTTCCTGACCTCCAGTGCCCACCACGCAAGCCTGCCCTTGGATCTGGCTCCCAAAAGTGGTTCTTTCTGGTGCATGGCAATAAGCAAAGTTCTGCCACATTTCTGCTGAGCAGAACCAGTTTTCTCTCTCATACCTGTATGGCTCCTGTGGGACTGGCCCAGAGGGAAATGCCCTGGGTGAGAGTTTCTGGAGTAAGGAGCACAAGGCAGGCACAGGGAGCTTAGCTCTGCTGTAAGGAGCAGTCATGGCTACACATAGTTTGCAGACCATGATATGATGCTGTTCTACTAATGATTGGTCCTGTTTTCCCTATCCTGGGATGCAGGCACTTTACAGGTCTTCTTATGAGGCAAATCACTTCTGCAGCTGCTCCAATGTGAGGATCCTACAGAGCCAGAAGAGCCAGAGAGCAGCTCCTGCAAAATGTTTTCTCTAACTAACTGTAGTGAATGTATCAGCAAACCAAAACGGTCTTGGAAATGCTTGACGATAACACCAGGGTTATAAACGTGCAGCTATTGGAGTATGTGAGAGAGTCTGAACACACTGGTGTCCACTGGTAGATAACAATTCCAGATTCCATGGTTCTGCATGGTTGTGGTCAAAGAGTTTCATCAGCCCTTAAAGGAGAGAATTTGCTTCAAAATTTCCTTATTGTTATTTGGCTCTCTGGAGACAGGAAAAAGTTTGTGATCCGGTAAGATGAATGGGTAGCTTTTGCTCGCTGGAATACTTTTGTCCTTTGGAGGTGGATGGAAACTGTGTTTTGCTTAAAATAAAGTGCTTGAACATTTCAGATATAGCTGCATTTCTCTAAATGCACCATGCAACCCATTAGAGAAGAACGAAGTGTGATGGCCTAAAGCCAACATTGGCTAAATTAGGGACAGAAGTTTTACTCAGGGGAAAAGTGCTTTAGTTTTGGGTATTTTTTTTTTAAATTGTTATTAAAAAATGTTATCTTCATGGGAACACGAGGTTGCAGGAGAGGCCAGGGCTGACCACTCGGAGCAGGAAATTATTAACGATTCTTATCTTTTGGAATTTGAGTAGATTTGGGTGGTGATCTTTATAGAACAATATTTATCTTTGCCTGGTGGACTTTCTCTTTGTCTCCACCAGCTATCAGAATTATAACCTGACGTTCTGCATGAGTGGTCTTGTAACCGTGAGCTGAGGGACTGGGAGCAAAGACAATAGAATTACAGTTACGACTGGCAAATTATGAAGAATTTTTGTTTAAAGGTTGGATGGTAATTACAGGAGATTGGGTTTTGTGATTACTAATGGTCCTTCAGTCTCTTTTCCCATGTGAGTCTTTGCCTGTACAGAGCTGCAAGAAATTGCATGGAGCGAGACTTTCTTTTTTGTATGCTACTAATGGGAGTTAAGATTACAGTGTGCTTTTTCCTCCCCCTATTTTTGCTGCTTCTGTGTTTATGAAGGAGAGGAAAGACATAAATGCTCTTTGGGGATCATCTCGTATATAAAACTTTCTCATTCAAATTTGTGTTTTCCTCAGTCTCTCAACTGCCCTGGGCAAAGTTTCTCATTTTCTTTTCTTCCTACACCACCTTATCTGTCCTTCCTCACTGTGCTATCTTGTCTCATAAATACCCCAGAATCTATATGTTTGTACGACTTCAACTATTTTTCTTACACTATCTTGAGCTATTCCTGCTGCATATGCAACAGTAAACGATAGCACAAACTGATGGTGTTTTTTACTCTTTGTATATAAATGTGTCTAATCCCAGTTGTTGGGAGAAGTTGGTCTTTGTTTCCCTCCTTGAAAACTTGTATGGACTAACAGTGTGAGAAGTGTCCTACCAGAGGAAATCAGTGCTGGATTCCTTAGCAGATAGGCCAGAGATATACTAAGAAATTAACTTATCACTAGTGGGGCTGTGCTGTCCCTGTTACAGCAAGGTCTGTGCTCCCTTATTGCTTTATTCAGAGTGGTTTGTGGTGATGTGCAGCTCACAGACCGGACCACACACTGGCCTGTTGTGTTGGTAGGCATATCGGAATCCCTTCTGTACAAAGCCTGGGCTGTCTGCTCCCTGATGAACCAATCTCTGAAAGAAAGAGTGGGTTGGGGTTGGGGAGGAGCTCCAGCAAGAGATAACAGGGTTATTTTGGCAGAAAGGTATTGCCAGAGAGATGGAGGTACCCCATGGGCTGCTTGAGCTTCAGCTCTCTCCAACAGGAGTATAATCCCTGTTTTCTTCTTTTGAGTTTAGCAGCCTTGCCCCAAAGTCCTCTAAACACAAACAAAATGCTTAGAGTAACTTCAGTGTGCTCAGGGTCAGGCCTTCTAATGGCCTGATGGGATCTGGAGAGCACAAGAAATATGAGGTGCAAGACCAGTTGCATTTCACTATGGAATTTTTCCATCTTCTCGCAGCTAGAATACATTCCCTGGAAGGCCCCACTAACGTGCCCCTCCATTAGCTGCATGTTAATTATTACCAGCTATCTCAGAAATTGAAATCTTCACTCATTTTTCTCCTTAATCTCTATCTTCAGCAGAAAAGCCCTGTATTCAGACGGTGGCTGGCAGAAGGGGACAGGCCATTTCTTTGAGTTTGTACTCCTGTATCTAGCTTCTTAGTAATAACAACAACAACAACAATACTAATAAGTTAATTTTTAGCAGTCTCTTTCTGCCGGGGTTATGACCATACTATCAAAGGGCGCAGGTAATGGGATTGTGCTTCCACTTTCAGCTCTGAGTCATGCAAAGCGTGAGGTAGCATTCATGTTAATGACATTCCTGTTTGCAGGCCTGCCCAATGGCCCTTTGTAGCTCTTTGATGCTGTTGAGTCTTTCCTACAGTGGCATTTGCCGGCAGAGGCTTCCTTGGCTCGGGTGACTGTATTTACACGAGCATTATTTTCTTGCTAGCATCAGCCAAAAAAAGAGGCATTCCTCATTGCTGTCCTCATCCAGGTGGAAATTCATGCCCTGACGAAACACATGGGTGAGGGATATTTAAACCCGAGCACCTCCAGGCACGGGACCAGGTGCCACTGTGATCTTTTTCCTGCATTTCCCTCCAGAATCTGAAGTAGCCAGAAAACTGGTAGAGTAGCAGTGGGCCAGGCTGCAGGCAGGGCCGAGCGCCAGTGTGACCAGCAGGGGGGAGTGTGTGCAGCACGAAATTCAGTTGCTTCCCTGTTAGGGGAAAAACCAACTGACCTGCCAAACGTGGTCCAAGGATTTGAATAATGGTGCCAGAGGAGATGGGACTCTGCTCTAGACCCTTCCCCACTCTGCCACAAACCTGGAGTATGACCTGGGCAAGTTGTTCGTCATGGGACTTGCCTTACCTGCTCAAAAGTTGGTTTTAGCTGCCCCAAAAGTTACCTTTGACTCAAGTCTGAGGCAGTTACATAGCTGCTCTCTGGAGCCGAAAAGAAAGATATGGACATCTTTAGGGCATCTTTAGGGTCTTCCCCCAGGGACATCTCTTGGGAGGTAACAGTAGGAGCAGGGCTGGAGGAATGTGGGGACTCGGGCACACTGGGTCTGAAATGGAGCTGGGACACACAGAGGAGTGGCCTGTGAGAGTTTGAACCTTGTGGAAAACAGGAGGGAAGGTAATGAAGCAGACTGCAGCTTCTGGCTACAGAGATGAAGAAGGAAAACAGGCCATCAGGAAGGGAATCACTAATGGCTGCGAAGAAACAGCACTGATTGACCAACAGGAAGGCACAAATCCCTATTGCAGTGAGAGCTAGAAACAAATATACCCACAGAATCCATCAACTTTTATAACAGATTCAGAAACATAGGGCAGAAAGGACTGTCGTGACCATCTCATCTGATCTATGTAACACCTGGCAAAGAACCTTCCTGTTTTCCTCCCTGTTAAATTAAGCAGAAACATTAAAACTCTTTTCTAGAAAATGAATGACTGAAACATTTCCAGTTTTCTAAAAGTCCACCAGAGCTTCTTGTAATTTTCCTCAGTTGTATTTTTGCCTGATTTCTAATCTCCAGGATTGCCTTGCATCATTTCCCCCATTGGCTCTTTTAATATTTGTAACTAAACCAGGGAGCTAAACCAAAGAGGCCATCTGTTATTGCATCGCTGTCTCCAGTGTAGGACTCTTATATGCCATGACCAGATCACCCATGACCTTCTCTTTCATCCAACGAATAGGCTGTGTCCTGGCAGTTCTACTCCATGGCATCTTTTCCAGTGCTGCAGTCATCCTCTGGCTCTTCTCAGCACCCTCCTGACTCCTCCGTGCTCATGCAGTGATCCCAGGAGTAGTTGTCTTCATGCTAAAGGCTGGGATAATGCAAGCTCCCTTTTCCTGTTTAATACTTCCTGTTTTGCAGCCCAGGATCTTGTTACCCTTGACACTGTATGTCACCCTGGCAGATACTTCCATGACCTCCCAGTCCTCTCCAGATTTCTGGCTTGCTTGGGTAGAAATCCCCTTTTGGTAGGAGGTCTCCATTTTACTTATCCAGCTGTGAGTCATACATTTCTGCATTAAAATGCATCATGTTTGCATGAGCCCAGGCACTATTGTTCTGCACCAAAGACATATCCTATTCATTACTTAATAGGTCCATGTTTGTGCCATCTTCAGACTTCAATAGGAATAATTTCATTTGTCTTTCTGAGTTGGATTTGAAAGAGCTGGGACAAAAGCATCACTTGCCAAATGGTGACTCTTCACTCACAGTATCATTTCCTGACACCTACTAGTTAGCCAGCTTTAAATCCATTTAATAAGATCCATGCTTATTTTGTATCATCCTATGGCACGAATTAAAATGGCCTGAAGAAGTCTAAGTAAATTACATCATCCTGTTACTTCTGTCAAGCAAGGTCATAATCTCACTGATAAAGGTGTTGTTTTTCTAACTAGATCGGTTTTCTACGTGTCTAGGCTTGCTGATATGAATTATGCTATCCCCTTTACGTCATTCTTCTAATGGAAAAGCTCAGGAATGGAAGCTCCACCAGCCCTCTGGGTATCTTGCTGCAGTGCCACACAACCTTCTTTATTCACTCATTCTAATACTGGTACAATGCCACCTTGTTTCTAGGCCCATGAAACTTGTTTTCCAATACATATCGAAGCCCCTCAGAGTCTTTTTCTGCAGCTCTTTCTATTGAGTTGCAGGGGTTTTTTGGTGTGTTCAAACTAAATCTCTTCCTTCAGTTTTCTTACACATCTATTACATTTTTGAAAACTCCGTAGTCCCTATTGGGAAGGAAATATATGTCATCACTGTCCAAAGTCTGCAACAGTCATATCTGTTGGCTACAACTGTTCTCTGTATCATTACTGGATAATTATTTCACCACTATTTCCACACAGAAATGGACTAGAGTTGTTTTATGATATCCTTTGTTTGTGCTCTGCTTAAAAAAGCTGCCTTACTGCCCCTAAGTCTCCTGTCCACAAATATCTTTCTGTCCTTTAGCCTCTCCTATCATTTTTCTACAGTTCCAAACAATTATCAGTCACATTAATTATTTCTGCTGGCTCCTCTCTTTCCCCCCTCCTACCTACATACACACAAATCCATACAGACACCAACGTCTACATATTTAGTCACTCCAACTGCTCTATTTTCTTTCCAAACCAGCCTTCTTTCTCAATTGTGATATTTCAGCACAAATAAAAATATGCAGTTTCCCAACTATTCAATTTCTTCTGTTTGTGTTTCTCCCCCATCTCATTTAGCTCAAGTCCAAATTGTTTTCAGCTTTGGAAACTGGACTTTTTAAAACTCCGGGTTTGTACATCAGCAGTTTGGACTTTATTCTGTTTGCCCGTAACAAATCACATTGAGTCACTTTCATTTGACTCTTAACTAATCAATAATGTATTTTCAGTTCTGTAGTTAGTAGTCTTAATCTAGTGTAGAATACCAATAGAAAGTGAGTTTCCACCAAAGGAAAGTGGTTTGGAAGGCTCACGCTGACCGCTGCTACCCCACTCTGCCTCTGTTCTGCCTGCAGATGTGTGCTAGCTGTTGTGGGATCACCTTGCATGTCAGCCTAGGTGCTACCAGTGCTGGTCAGAGTAGAATTTGCACTAGTCACAGGTCTCCTGGGATGCAATGGCTGTTTTGCTCTTAATTCTGCAGTGCTTTGGCATCGGACATGCTTTGGTGCTTTCAGGACAGGAGCAGCCAGCAATAAACCTCACTGAATAAGTTTTTCCCATTTGCCAGCAGATGATTGTCCCCAGGGTGTCTGCAGTGACAGAGCACTGGACATCTTCATGACATGGCACAGAGTGGCTGTGCTGGCTGGCTCCAGCTGTGTGCTTGAGTGCCTCCAGCTAACTGTTATCCATCAGCATGCAGGGACCTCTCTGTGGCCCATGTCCTGATTTTTTTCTGGTTTCTGTACCTGGCCATGTCTAGTGAGGAGATGATTGCTCCTGCTCTGGGGGCCTGCCCTAGTGGTGACCCCCTCAGAGACCTTCGTTCTCCCATGTGGGCAGATATGTACAGGCAGGATGCCAAAAGAGAAGTACCAGCATGATTCTCCCAGGATGAGCTGCTGGCCTGGGAGAGCAGGTAACCGACCCGATACCCGCTCTCTGAAGCACATCTGCACGTTGTTGGAGAAAAATGAAGCCAGCTCAGGCAACCTCAGCAGCTGCTTAGTGAATCTTGACTCATCTTAGTACACCAAACATTTGACCAGATGAAATCGGCTCTGGCAGATGCAGCTCCTCCATTCTGACTGCTCAGTCCAGAGTAAAATGAAAGGCAAGCACTTTCGACCGAAACCTGGCACGAGCCCCCAGACACTGGCCTCAGCTCTCTGTGCCATAGGATGCTGTCCAGCAGTGAGGCCAGTCTGCACATGGTCTGCATCTGGGTCAAGGATGTATATTATTAAAGAAGACAACTCCCTTGGCAACTGCTTCATTCTCCGAGGTGTAGCCCTTGGGTTTCTCAATGTCTCTAATGTGTCAGAGGTGCTCTGTTACGTTGTGAACTGATGGATTGTCCTCTTCCCATGGAATCCTCCAGGCATGATCCCTTGGGTGACGAGCTATAGACCTTCAACCAGCACCTCCTCTAGCAGCTTCTGCATCATCTCCTCACCATGCATTTTTTGTCCAGACCTATCCTCAGTCCCAGGCAGGGTAGGAACATGGGTACACACACAGCAGATGTGTTCATCAGTGAAAGTCCTGAAGTAAGAACAAATAAGGCATTTCTGTTCTGGAAGCCACCTCTTCCCTTCAACGACTGCAAAGCCACCTTCCCTTCAAACAGAAAAGTCCAGCTAAATCACAGGCACAAATGCTGCTTCAACAGAACTTTGTAGGGTCCCTCTGCTGAGCACCAGGGCATCAAAGCAAACTCACCAAGTGAAATGCAGTGCAGTGTGTTAGTGTGCAAGGGTGAAAGTGGGCAGCTGGTCTCCAGAGCAGGGCTAGCTAGCCAGGCATGGTGCTGCATGAAGTACATTTATTGTTGCATTGAGTCTGCTGCCTGGCTTCGTTTGCTTAATTATTTGTTTTCACAGATAGCACTGGGTTGTGCAATCATTTTCTTTGAAAACGGGATTCAGCTCATGTTGTTTCACCTAACTGGGCTGATGTTGGGTGAAGCAAAAGCTGTTTTGCTAACAGACCTCTTCACCAGCCAGTGACATATACTTGGGGTGTTGCCTGAGAGAACACTTGTCCTGATGTCAGGTGTGTCCTGGGGTCCTAGCACTGCACTGCACATGGAAACCCAGAGACATATAAGCCAGCCCCCCAAAAGGTTGGCATTAAGGTATTTTGAATGGCAGGAGGGGCTTTTTGCCATCCAAGCATCAGGGTTAGGAGAATTAAAAAGTAAAGTGGCGTAAGTGTTTAGTCCAGGGTAGAGAGGGTGTTTTGGGGCTTTTGAAACTTATGGGGAGTAAATGAAAGGAAGATGGAAAGAAATGGTATTATTTCTAAAGGGTAAGGGGAGCTTTATTCCAACTCAGCCTGCTTTTCTTGTATTTGCAAACTGATTGGCTCTGGACATAGGCTATTCAGATATAATTGCATTGCTGTAAGATTGTTTTATGGCTCACTTTCAGGGAAAACAAGCTGCTAAGTACTTCATAGCAAGCTTTTTTGGGGCACGGACTGTGTATTTTCCTTTGTTCGGAAAAGAGCTTGCTGTTTCTGAGTGCTGCTGCCTCACATTGTAATGGTAAGAGAGCATTTCCCTGTGCAGGTTTGGGGCACTGTCCTGGTGGTCCTGTGCTGTCCTGAAACATAATACAGATGGATAAGATGTGAGTGGATTAGATGCTGCTCTCCCCTTATTGTAAACCTTGTGAAATGTTCAGGAAGGGGGTAGGGCAAACCTTTACTACATTTTTTTGCTACCGTGATAGAGATGGTAGTTTCACTGATGATTTGCAAACTCACATGTCTTCCTCTGTCCATCTTGCTTTGAAATAGTTAATATTGCTCTTTGGGGAGACAAATAACATATATGGGAAAACAGACAATATTGAAAAGCAACTTCTCTGTAAAACTATAGATGTCAGAAGCTAAGCTCTTTGACCCATAGCTTAGTTCCAGAAAAAAAAACAACACTTCTTTTTAGGTGGGCAGAAAATATGCTGGAAGTGATGAAACTGATCATATGTTTGAACTTTAATTTTGTTGATGGATGGCAGTTGTATGAGTAGCTGCCCCTATGGTTTTTGTTTTAAATCATCTGGGCTTTTAACATTGACCTTTCTGTGAATTGGTGACATCAGAAAACCTATTACCCAATTCAGATTTTGCCAATCTTCTTCAAAAGTAGCTTTATTTACGAATATCACATTTGGAAGAAAGGGGGCATTTCTGGCATCTCAGGCATTTTAAGCCTTGGCTACTTTTCGTGCTGCTGGTGTAAATGAAATTTTCCCAGAACTGACACCAGTGAAGGGTTGTCTCAAGTTGGAGTTGTTTGGACCAAAGTTCCTTCCTCCAAGTTTTGCCCTAAGAACTCAGTTTTGAAATGCTGAGAGGAAAAAAGAATTTGTGAAATTATAATTAGCAAGGAAGAGGCTGATGAGATTGGCCAAGGATGAGGAAGGCTCTCTCTCAAATTATTTTCATGAGAGATGCAGCATGAACTGCATTTCAGTTCCAGAGCAGGGAAGTACTCCCCCAGGAGACTGAGAGCTGAAAAATTTAGGAACCTCCTAACAGCCTATTTGCCCTTGTTTTGATCTTTTATTAGTTGGAGTATTGCCCAGCCTTTTTTGAGGTGTGAAGGTATGGCTCTGGGCACACAGCCACCAAGGTGTGTGAGCATCCATGGGGTCCAGAGACAGGAGGAATTTAGGAAAACTCCCCTGCTTGAGCAACCCAGTGTGCTCTCAATGAAATTGCTCACTGAACTGTATTCAATATGCTCTACTGAAGGTCCTGATGAAACTGAAATACTATCTTGTGTAAACTGTGATTCAAAAGAGTTATCAAATTTCCATTTACCCAAAACAATTTGTTGAGTCTGTTGTTTTGTTTTGTTTTTTTTTTTAAACCCCATGATTTTGGAGTGTAGAGCCAAACATTAATAAACCTCTGAGATGGGAGCTTTACAATTGTATGTATGGTTTGTGGTTTACACACCGGATACTAATCTAGCATAAGTATGAAAATATTCAACTGGCATCCAGTTGTACATTTGATTGGAGCATCCTTTGGTTGGGGTTTAGAGCCTGCAGGATTTCCTGAAGGGATCAGCCCCAGATCATTCATGGAGGTAAGACTGGGATGATCGAAGTTACTTGTGGGGAAGGAGGTGGGAGTAGGAAATGGTGCAAGGAGTCTAGAGTCACCTGTGGTGGCGTGGTGCTTGGAGATGGGGAGGTTCCCTACCTCAGATCCTAATTGCTGGGGAAGAGGCACAGGTATTGCTTTGGTGCATATACATTTCACACCCCTCTGATACGCTGGGATGGGGAACCACAAATGGCTGGCTGGTAACTGCTCCGGAGCTTTTCACCCTGAGGAAGTTGTAACTCCCAGATCTCCCCCTTTCATTGCAGACAACCTTCTGAATCTCACCAAGCAGATCTGAGAGGAGGATGGGTCAGTGCTTGTGGGTGCACACACCCCTGCCTGTGTGGCAATAATCCCACACTTCCAGGAGGGAGGTAGGAAGGGTTCCTCCTACCTTTGAGGGAGAAGGAGGCTTGTGGGTTCCTTCTAGGAGAACACTGGTGAGTGAGTGGCCAGAGAAAAGACATGATTTGTGACAAGGTATATCTGTGGTCCTGTTCCTGTGTCCCAAACATTTATGCTGACTGTCAGGTCTCTGGGTAACGGGAGTTTTCTCTTGATCCGATAAACACCATCGGTTGGGGTTTACTACCTTCCACTTTGGTGCTTACAACTTCTGATAGTTGTGTGGGACACTGGTGCAAACCACAGCCTGCCACTGCCAGGGCTTGGAAAGGGCCTTGTGTACTTCCCTCTTTCTGTGGCATGTTACATTTGTGGTATTTGTCTTTTTGCTATAGCTCTGCAGTGCAGTGTGAGGTGCTGGGAGAGACTCTGTGGTCCTGTCCTGTGGCACACACAGGATAGATGCTTTGTAGATTCACCTGGATTAAAGTCCCATTTGCTTGTCAGAGGACTGCATGTGCTGACTGTCCAACTCCTGTATCCCTGTTACCATACTCATTTGATGTGTCATTGATGTAATTCTGATTTGGTTGTTGTATAGGTTTACTTATTATTCAGGTCAATATTGCTAAGGGCTATTTGCATTGCAAGGGAAGAATAAGCATGCTTGAGTTTAGTTTTATTTTTGTTTGGTAGATACCAAAATGTTGAAATCTGAGATCAAGTTATATCTCCTTCAGCAAGCAACATGTGTCCAGCACCTGGGACAAACATCAAGTAATCAACCTCAAACAATGGAACAGCTTTTTCTGCAATTGGCCTTTGATTCTCAGACCCATAGCCATGAATAACACCCACTCCCTATGCTCAGTGCAAAATATGAGCTCCAGGACAAATGATAATAAATGAGCCCAAATGAATTCTGCCCTTCATGAAATGATTTAATATGTAAGGCTCCCCCATCTCATGCTTCTCCAGGGACTGTGATGTAAGTGTAAGATGAAGTACTATCACAATAATCATGTGTGTATATTCCTACCAACTCTATTACCTGGGGACATTTAAGTCAGGGTCAAGATATCTGTATCCTTATGGTGACATTACATGTAGTTCCAGCAGGAAGAAAGCTGTTTGAGTCTCTTGATCTCTCTGTAGATGTTAAAACAATCCTACTGATGGCTGAGGACCTGTCCTGTTGCCTCCACTCACTTGTCACTGACTCTGCTGCTTGCTGCAAAAAAAAAAAAAAAAAGACAGGAAAGTACAAATATCCAGTGAGAGGCAGGAGGAAAGTAAGGATGGAGAGTAAGGAAAGGGGGGAGGGGGGGAACTCATCATCATCTGCTGTAATTATTGCCTGTGGGAAAAGCACCCAGCTTACAAAATCAACCCAGAAGGACAGAGTGAGTGATAGTGCTGCATGTTCATGAGCATTTTTCTCTCTTTCCAGGAGCTGAAAATCTTTGGATAAACTCCTGAGTGACAGAGGCAAGTGAAACTGCCAGTGGGTGGTGCATGGGCATCTCTAATGCTTGCAGATACAAGCCTAGCGCTGCCCTTGCCCGCTGCATGTATTATATTTGTACCACAGTAGAGGGAGCGTTGCAAAGCATCTCAGAGGAGTACCCTTTTGTTATACCTACAGCTGCTCCCTTCCGTGTTAGTGCAACCGACACAAAAATAATCACAATAATAAGGTTAATTGATTCACTGTCTTGTGACCATGCTGAAGCTGACTCGGCCGTAGTCTGGTTATTGCATCTTGTGTCCCTGTGATTTCCTACAGGAAAGGATGCACCTGAAATACCTCAGGGCATTTAGGATCCGTTCACCTGGCTGCTTCTCCCAACAGCTCACCTCATTCTGGCCATTGTATCATGTCTGCTAGAACAAGACATTGGTTTTCCTTGTGCTGATCTGCAGGCTCAGCGCTGAGGGACTATATTTGAAACCAGAGAGTGAGCTGTGTGTTAAGAAATAGCTCTGGCACTAAAATGTTTAAAATTACTCTTTGTTTCCCTGACTTCTCTCCCAATTTAGGTTATCCAAATCCAGATTCCCCCCAGACTTGCCCACGAGATGTAATTCTAAGAAAATATTGTTTCATTTTTTTTTTAACGTCCGCATTTCTCACATTTCCTGTTCCAGTTTCAAAGTGGGCCTGAGCTCCTCCGCTAACATTGCCCCAGCTGTTATTTTGGGGATCTGAGAGAGGAGAGATAAAATAAACCAAGTGCGGGGAGTTCGTTTCTTGCATTTCCCCCTTGTCAGCCACAGGTTCTTTCTCCTAAGTCAGGAAAGAGTTACTGACATTCCCTTCTTTTCAGGTCAAACAGAAGGATTAGACGAAGGGTACTGCTAACGTGGGTCAAGGTATTAAAAAATGGATGCCTAAATTTAGGCTCCTAAGTTTGTATTTTGAGCCCCTAAATAAGGGCTTGATCTTATGCCCTTTGAAGTCAATGCCAAAACTTCCACTGAACTCAATCTGCAGGATAAAGTCCTAAATTATGGTCAGGTTCTTAAAAGTTCTCAGTGTCTCACAGCTCCAAATAAGTCATCACCCGGCCCCTCTGCAAATCACGCGTCTTCCCTTAAGTGCCTAAACATGGAGCTCGTGCTTTTGGGTATTCCATATTTAAAATCCTGCCTGTTGATGCTGTCTTTCTTTCTGTCTCAGGAGTCACTGACATGGGAAAGATAACAAGAAGCGTAGCCAGGACATGCATTGATTTGCTTTTTTAGTGAGTGGTGCTCAGCACGAACGCTGCGGATTCTATAGCAATGTCAGTATTTATTGCGGTGTAACGTTAACATGGAAGGCACATGAATGTCCTTGCCGGTGCCAGAATTCAGGCAAGTACATGACCATTTGCACAAACCTCACATACACCGCTTTCCTGGTAACAGGATGTTGGCAGGTGGGAAGATCACAGGATCCAGATGAAACTTAAGACGAGATGAGCAATCCTGTAGTGGTAATTTTAGAAGCTGGGTTCTGTACATTATTTACAGTACATTGTAGCTTTAAGGGGATAAGGCCACTTGTGAACTTAATAATTTCTGTGAGATTTCTGTGGGGGACTTTCAGTAGTGCAGCAGTTGGAGGGATTTTGTCCATCCAGAGAAGTGTTCAAATTGCAAGGTATTTGCAGTAGAACCACCTTCATTCATAAACTGCTCACCCAGCAGGAGGGGAAATGGCACCAAAGAACTTCTACCTATTAAAGAGTAAAAAGCACCTAGTGAGTTATCTGCTTCCTGCTGGCCTGAAATGCAGAGGCCTGGCATAAGGAAGGAGCTGCTCACAGCAAACTGTGACAGAGTCGGAAGTGGTTATTGCCTCCAGGAGCTTTAATTTGGCTTTATCTTTAGTTAGTGAAATATTCCCTATTTTCCCAGGAGTGGGGACTTGAAGTCTCACTATCTCTTAGAGAATATTTTTGACAATTGCAGTCTGAATATGGGAAACTGGTTATTTTGTATGAATATTAGGAAAAAATTCTTTACTGTGAGGGCGTTGAGGCACTGGCACAGGTTGCCCAGAGAAGCTGTGGCTGCCTCATCCCTGCCAGTGTTCAAGGCCAGGTTGAACAGGGCTTTGAGCATCCTGGTTTAGTGGAAGGTGTCCCTGTCCATGGCAGGGGTTTGGAACAAGATGAGCTTTAAGGTCCCTTCCAACCAAAACCATTCTATAATTTAATGATTCTATTAATATTTGTTTCGTCAGAAACCCTCTGCAACAATTAGTTAAAAAAAATAATGGAGAAAGCAAAGAAAAAGGGATTCTTTTGCAATGTTTGAACAACACCCACCACTCTGTAGAAACGTGATCCCTGAGGGGAAAGGGATTATATTCTCCTTCAGGCTTTCCACTTGGCTGGGTTTCTCCCCTTGCCCAGAAGGAGGGGCCATCATCACCTGGGGTGCAACCCTGCAGCGGGGCAATGGAGGGACCAGATGGGAGCTGGAGTTGCTCCCTGCTCGGACAGACCTGTCACTCATGTCCCAGCCTTCCTCAGGATCAGTGTGACCCTGTGGCATCCCCACAGACTGCACTGACACAAAATCTTAAAAAAATAAGCAAAGGGAAGAAGAGGTCTAAGATCTACTGAAAGCAAAGAACTGTATTTTCTTTTTTGCCTCGTGGTTTCCCTCAGCCAGCAGGTGCCTCTATAGAGCCAACGCGTTGCCTGTGTCAGTAGGAGTCTGTGGCACAGCACTGGAATACCTGCTTTTCAATGATAATATGGCCTGTTCTTTCTTCGGTGTCTTTTTTTCCCCTTCCTCCAGCCCATGGTGAGCCCCAGGAATCTGCCAGTCTGGACTTCCACTCGGTCCACCACCAAAGATCCTCAGAGGATGGTGGCAGGAGGGAGATTTGTATACATTGACACAAGCATATTGTTACTGTACATCCCATATGGGGAAATTTTGCGTCTGATCAGAGCAAAGGAGCTCAGTTGGAGAATGCCTGCAGTAAACTCGGTGAGACAAAGCTTGCTCTTCGAATACCTTCCCAGAAAGCAGGGTGGGGTTTGTCTGGCAGCAGTCTTCACCCTTTCAATGGGGACACCCTTCTGCACACCGGGGCACCGCTCAGGCAGGCCCCTGTGCCAAGGGTGGTGACACTGCATACAGAGAAATAAAACCCAGCTGAGGATGACCCCTCCTCCACCCCTTTGGCACGTAGGTGCGAAGAAATCCCTG